>PITB01033054.1:0-14389 GCA_004024585.1 Paradoxurus hermaphroditus
TTTTTTTTTTTTTTTTTTGGTTATTTGAGAGAGAGAGAGCAAGTTGGGGAGGGGCAGAGAGAGAGAGAGAGATAGAGAGATAATCCCCAGTAGGCTCTGAGCTACCAGCACAGACTCAGATGCAGAGCTCCAACTCCTGAAACTGAGATCATGACCTATATGGAGACCAAGAGTTGGATTCCTACACAACTGGCCCCCAGATTTGCTCTTCTGTTAATGTCACGGCTGATACAAGCCCGGAGCTCCCCACCAGCCCCCTTTTGTCTTCTGAAACAGGCAACCCCAATGTGCCTTGTCTTGCTCCCAAGTTAAGCTTCCAACACAAACGAATAGCAAAATAAAAACAAAATAATCCTAAAGAAAACAGAAGGAAGGAATGAATAAAGATAAAAACAGAAATAAAATGAACTAGAAAACACATAAGAATGGTAATTAAATCCAAAAGCTGATTTTTGGGGGGTAAAGAATGAAATAAAAAGGATAAACCATTAGCTACCCTGGTCTCTAAAAAGGAGGGAAGCACAAATGCACAAAACAAGAAACTATAATGGAACAATCAAATAAAACAAAATAATTCTCTTTTTAAATATTTAGTTTTGAGAGAGCAAGGGAGAGGCAGAGAGAGAGAGAGAGGGAGACACAGAATCTGAAGCAGGCTCCAGGTTGCCAACACAGAGCCCGACGCAGGGCTTGAACTCACGAACTGTGAGATCATGACCTGAGCCGAAGTCGGACTCTTAACCGACTGAGCCACCCAGGCGCCCCAAATAAAACAAAATAATTCTGTGGAAAATTATTAGATGGAATCGTATGTCAATGGTCCAACCTACTATTTGTTCAACTCTCTGCAAATACATGTGGGCACTTGGATGGAATTAGCAACATTCTATGAAAATACACACGACGGAGAATGACCCCCAGGAGAAAAGCTAACACATAACAATTAACGTGCGATGAAAAGAGAAAAATTGTCAAAGAGCTACCTCCAAAACAAATAATATGAGGTCCGGATGACTTCACAAGACAATGCTACAAAAATTTTAAAGAACAAAAAATCCAAATGCTGCTTAAACTGTTTCAACATATAGGAAAATAAAACTTTACACTGAGAGTGGCTGACAGAACTCTCAGTGTAAGAATTTAGGACTCTTGTCATCTAGGCTTGTGCCCTGTCCCCCCCCCCTTCGTTATTGTGAAGAAACCCAATTGTTTGTTCTGTTCAATATCCCACAGTATGGATTTTGCTGATTACATCTCCATGGTGTCATTTGACATGTTCCTCTGTCCACGGTTTTTCTCGTAAATTGGTAGTTAGATCTAGAGACTTAATCGATCTTAGATTTAATTCGGGGGAAATCCTACTTCATAGATGAGCTACGTATTTCCATCAGGAGGCACATAGTATCTGGTTGTCTCTTTTTGTGATGTCGGCAGGCTTTAATGAACTATTAATTACTCAGAGGTTGCTAAATGGTAATATTCTAACTACCATTTCATCTTAAGCTGTCATCCTTCAACAGAAAGAATATTCTCCTCATCAACTATTTGGCCCTCCCGAGGTACATTTCTTATGAGAACAGTAGGAGAAATGCTTGATTCTTTCTGCCAGTTTTCCAAACAGAGTTGGTTTCTTAGTGTTCCCCAAAGGCAACCAAAGAGGAATTTTACGTTTTGTTTTTCCTATCATTACGAACTTACTATTTTAGACATATTTGATATGTTTTGATCTTTTGAAATGATTAATCTCACTAATGCTCAAATTATCCAATTTCAGGCTGTGGGATTCTCTTTAATTCATTCACCATGACTCTAGTAACCTTTGATCACTTCCTTGCGTCTGGTGTGACAGATGTTCTGGGTTCTTTGTCACCTTGCCTGCGCCAGGCCTAGAGTCAGTTATTTCTCCAGGGATGCCTGGATTCCTTTTAGTGAGAAATGGGATTGGGGCACCTGAGTGACTCAGCTGGTTGAGTGTCTGGCTCTTGACCTCAGCTCAGGTCATGATCCCAGGTTGTGGGACCCAGCCCCATGTCAGGTTACGCACTGAACTTGAAGCCTGCTTGGGGTTCTCTCTCCTTCTCTCTGCCCCTCTCCTCTCCTCATGCACTCTCTATCTCTCCCTATAAATTCAAATAAATAAACAAATAAATAAAAAGAAATGGCGTTAGCGATCACAACTGAGAGCTGGGGGTGCATCTGATTTCTGGATTAGTCATTGTTTTCATGTTCGTTAGTGGTTCACACTAGCAATTTACAGACCTACACAGTTTTTGTTAGGATTGTTGACTTTACACCACACTTCCTTCTCCCACTCCAAAAAGTCCAGGTTCAGTGATTCGAATGTAATTGCTTGTTTTTTAATCCCACAAATGCACACATAATAGTTTCAGAATAATGCTACAAAACTGTAAGCAACAATATGAATAGCAAAAATCAGCTTAAGCCCCTTTCGAGGGGGGTGGGTGTTTGTTTTGTTCAGAGGCTGTACCCCACTCGGGGGGTAAAATCAAAATGCTATGCTCTAAAGTCACTTGGAATAGTGTTGTCTATGGGAACAGGTCACATCCAGAGACCCAGAGGGGCGTCTGTTTCATTTTGCTCTTATTTTAAGGGATTGCTTTTTAAAGTTTAACATTGTTTCAAAATGCATAAAATATTTACATCAAATCTATTAAACACCCGTATTCAGGGACGACTGACCTTTAAACCTGTTGTCTCTATCCTTCATTCCTTCTCTCCTCCTATAAATAACAATTTTTAAAACTTGCTTGTTTTTGGCTTGCTTGTTTGTTTTTCCAAATAAACATCATAATCAACTGGCTCAGCTCCAGCAAACAAAGAAACTCAAACTCTGACATTTTTATTGGATTGCATTTCCATCTCTAACTTAATTTAGGGAGAATTAACATCTTTATGAAGTTGAGTTTCCTTGTCAAAGAACATACGATGTCTTTCTATTTGTTCACATTCTTTTGTTGTCTCAGGAGGGTTTTCTAGTTTTTTCCCCATGTAGGTTTTGGATGTTCTGGAAGACAAAGAAACATGCACCTCAGATGTCTCTTCGGTTAGAAGCAGGCGGGGCACCTGGGTGGCTCAGTTGGATAAGTGTCTGACTTCGGCTCAGGTCATGATCTCATGGTTTGTGGGTTCGAGCCCTGTGTCAGGCTCTGTGCTGACAGCTCAGAGCCTGGATACTGCTTCATATTCTGTTTCTCCCTCTCTCTGCCCCTCTCCCACTTGCACTCTGCCTCTCTCTTAAAAATAAATAAAACAGTAAAAATAAAAAGAAGAAGAAGAAGCAGCAGGCGGTTAGGTGACAGCCTCCAGCAGGTACTTTTTTCAGGATGAGATTCTACACCCAGTTCCAATGGGTGTGTGGGTTTTCTCCCACCATCACGCAATTCTCTGACACCAGCGGGGTGTCCTACAATTCAACTCAATTCTGACACTCCCTACCTGGAGACAGTGTCAGCAAATAAAAATGCTATGCTTTAACCCGGAGGTTAAGGGCTCAGTCCCACCAGACTGCACCCCGCCCCACGGCCTCCGCATCTCCTTTCATATACAGGTAGCAAGTCCGGGTTGTCATCTGGACATCTGATCAACCTTCTACAGATGGGAGTTTCCCATGACTTTCTCTTGGGTTAGAGTAATTTGTTAGATGAGTTAACAGAACGCAGAGAAACATTTTACTTATTGGATTACTGGTTTGTTACAAAAGGATATAACTCAGGAATGGACAGATGTACGAGATGCATAGGGCCAGGGTATGGGGAAAGCATGCAAAGCTTCCATGCCTTCCCTAGCATGCCACTCTCCCCAAATCTCCATGTGTTCCCCAACCCAGAAGCTCTCCGAACCCCATTCTTTTGGGTTTTCGTAGAGTCTTCATTTCATCGTCATGATTGGTTAAATCATTGGCCATCAATTCCTCTGATGATCATTTTTGCAATCTTCCTCTCCTGTCCCCGGAGTTCGGGCATGGCCCTGAAATCTCCAGCCTTCCAATCACGTGGATTGGAACCAGCCTGGCAACCAGCTCATTAACATTACAAAAGACACTTCTTGCTTTCCTCACTTAGGAAATTCCAAGGATTTCACCAGAAATGGGAAGGAGACCAAATATATATTTCTTATTGTAAATCACAAAATATCAGAGCCCCCCTCAGCTTTGGTGCCAGTTATGTTATTTCAGGGGGCCCTGGCCATCGGCTGAGTAAGGCCCCTCGAATAGCCTGGCTACTTCTGTCCAACACAGGACAGCTCTAACTCCAGATCTCCTGCGGGGCTGGTGGAGACTGTCATGGATGAGGGGTCTGAGGGCTCTTCCGTCCCATTCAGCCTCCTCCGCGCTCACCTTCCTGCACTCCCAATTCCATCCTGGCATCTGCTTCCCAGGGAACACAAATTGTGACAGACAGACACTGCACACTTTGGACATAAGTGTTCATAGTTTCTTTCCGTTTTTGCTACACGAATGGCGTATGCTCTAAAGTGGTTTCTGTTTTTACGTGTAAAAGCTGTCGATTTTTCTATATTTGTTACTTAACTGATTTGTATTGTTTGTAGCAGTATTTCCATTGCTGTTTCAGGGTTTTCCACAGATAAAATCACATCATGTGTAGATAGATTTTTACCTCTTTATTCCAATTCTTATGCCTCTTCTTGTTTTTTTTTTTTTCTTGCCTAATTGCATTGGCTAATACTCTATTACAGTGCTAAATAGTAATGGTAATGAAAGGCATCCTTGTCTTTTTCCTCACTTTAGTGAAAATCTTCAATTTCCATTTAATGCAATGTTGGGTCATATGCATATGACATGTATGATATATATATATATATATGAAATCATGTTAAGAAAATTATCTTTTTTTAATGTTTACTTACTTTTGAAGGAGAGAGAGACAGAACGTGAGCAGGGGAGGGGCAGAGAGAGAGGGAGACACAGAATCCGAAGCAGGCTCCAGGCTCTGAGCCGTCAGCACAGGGTCTGACGTGGGGCTCCAACTCACGAACTGTGGGATCATGACCCGAGCCACAGTCAGACGCTTAGCCAAATGAGCCGCCCAGGCACCCCAAGAAGATACCTTTTAATTCCAATTTTATTGAGTCTTCGACATGAAGGAGTTTTGGATTTTGTTTAATGCCTCTCATTGATTTTGCTTCTTAGCACTATTAATCTTATGGATTATATTAATGAACTTCCTAATATTGAATCAACCTTGCATTTCTGGGATAAACTGTACTTGATCATGGTGTATCATTTTTTTGAATAAGCTGTTAGATTGTGTTTGTTAATTTTCTAGTTAAGGTTTTTGCATTGATGTTCATAAGTGAGACGGGACTGTGCTTTTCTCTTGGAGTATACTCATCAGGTGTATGGCTCAGTATTTGAGCTTGCGAAAGCCCGTGAAACCATATGGGCTTAGTGGTGGTGTGAATCTCCACTGCTGCCAGCTTGGTAAACTGTGATTTTTGTAGAGTATCATCCATTTTATCTAGGTCTTCAAATTTATTTGCATACAATTCTGTGATGTAGTCTCACAATTTTTTTTTTGATGTATCTGTTTTGACGGTTATTTCCCACTTGTCATTTCTAACTTTGTGTATTGGCGTTTTCTTTCCTGGTTAGCTGATGATCTGTCTTTTTTTGTTGAAGGTTTTCACCTACGGAGCCAGATTTTTTATTATTACTACTACTGTTTTTCTTTTTTTCTAACTCCTGAAATTGCTTTATCCTTATGAAGTTTTTTCTTCTGTTTTCTTTTAGCTTCCTCTGTTATCTAGAGTAACACTCTACTAATATGTGACGTTGATACTATACATTTTCCTGTGATAATGGCTTTTGCATATCCCATTGATTCTGATATGTTTTTAGTCCATTTTATTTTCAAGAAGTTGCGTAAATTCGTCTTGTAGGTTCTGTTAGTCCTAAGGATTGTTTAATAGTATGTATCTTAATTCCACGTAGAAGAGATTTTTTTGTTTCTTGTATTACTAACATCACGACTTTTGTTGTATTATGGTCAGAGGGTGTCGTTTGTATAATTTCCATTCTTCAAAATTTACTAAGGTTTTCTTTGTGGCCTGACATACGGTTAATTTTTCTGAAAGCTCTATGTATCACACTATAATTTAACATTGTTAAATAGCTGATACCAATTAGACGAGAAAGAGAAATGAGGCAAACGAAGTAAAAAGGAAGAGGTGAAATAACCATTATTGTCACGTGTTATATTGCTTAGCTGAAAAACCCAAAAGAACCCACAAAAAAATCTGTATAACATAAAGTAATGCAGAAATGTGGTTGTGTAAAAAAGTACATATAAATCGATACCCTTCAAGGGCGCCTGGGTGGCTCAGTTGGTTAAACGGCCGACTTCGGCTCAGGTCATGATCTTGAGGTCTGTGGGTTCAAGCCCCATGTTGGGCTCTGTGCTGACAGTTTGGAGCCTGGAGCCTGCTTCGGATTCTGTGTCTCCCTCTCTCTCTGACCCTCCCCCACTCATGCTTTGTCTCTCCTGCTCTCAAAAATAAGTGAAAAAAAAAAAAACCAAAAAAATAAATAGATACCCTTCAAATATAGGTATACATTATATTAAATATTATATATTAATAATGAATATAACATATAATTATATGCATATATAGTCGGAAGCATAGTGTAGGACTAGCTACACGGTTTGTAAACATTTGCATATGAAGCCACGTAGCAACCCAGGGATGTTTATCCCTGCAAAGAGTGTCTCTGGAGGGACACCCAGGAAGGGGAGCCCCTGCTTGTGTTCAGGGGGAGAAAGCGGGAGACCCACGGACATCTTCAGGCTTAGCGCTAGCATTTACTCCTGGCGACCCTGCCCTTTGCTCCTCAGAAACCCCAGAGTGGCCAAGAAACCAGCGTATCTAGGAAGAAAAGACGTCTGAGGAAACGGTCACGCGAAACAAGAACGGAAAGAGGGGTGCTGTGAGCCCGGACTGCAGAGTGGTGGTCCTTCAGGGAGGGAGAAGAGTCTCAAGTTTCTCAACGAGAGGGGGCGACGAGGCACAGGAAGGAAGATGGGGGAGTCCTGAGTTCCTTCCTCCGGACACGAGAGGCCATTGGAGGGGGGGTGGCAGCATCCCCTGCCCGCAGACTCCGTCCCTCGAGTCATGTTTGCACCAACGGGATCCGTGCACCCGCTTTTCTGAAAACAGCTGTAGAAGACAAGCCGAAGCCGTTACGACTGCAAAACTAATGGCACGAAAGACCCTTTGGGGACCGTCCTAAGGGCAGAGCTTTTGTTGGGGAACTTCTTTGGAAAGCGTGAAAATTCGCGTGTTCGCTCTTGACGCTTTGAGAGCTTTCTCGCGTTCTTGCATTCAACAGCGTCGTCAGGGGGCTGAGAGCTTTCTCCCTTCAATCACGGCCCACGATCGCTTCAGAGGCCCACGTGTTCAGCACCGGCACGGTTGCCCTGGGCCAGCCCCGACGGCGCCCTGGACGGAGGCGCCTGAACTCCTAAGCGCTGCTGCCAGGCTCTCCTCTTAAACTCGGAGAAGACACAGCCGCCGGGCATGACCCCGACAGACGGACGTCTCTGAGGAGAAAGCGAGGCCCTAAGTCTTCCTGCTGACGCTGCGAGGGCCGAGCGATTTCCCCAGGCCGCCGTCGGCGGGCGCCCCCGTGGAAGGCCGCTGGGCTCGGGGCCACAAGTCTTCAACGAAGCCCTGGATCCGCCTGTTAACTTGCGTTGCGAGCCCGAGGGCCACCCAGCCTTCTCGTAGCTCAGTGTCCTTCCTGCTCTGCTGGGGAGGAGAATTCGGTACCCCTGCCTCACAGGGCGGCTGGGAACAGGAAAGACCAGGTCACGCAGGCGGTCAAACGGTGCGGCGCCGGGCCCGCCGAACGGAACCCGGGGCCCGTTTCTCGTTTGGGGCGATGACCTCGGCGCAGAGTCCCCTGGAATCACTTGGGAAGCTGAAAACAAAACCGCACCTACACTCACAAAATCCTGGCCGGCCCAGACCCCCGTGCCTGCCCCAGATGGCCTTTCGTGGTCCTGTGTCGTTTCTATGCATCTACTTGGGAGCCGCCGGCCCGGAGCTGCTGGAAGGTACAAAACCGTGACCACCAGACGCGTCTCTACGTGCGAGGCCGATATTCCACAGGCCAAGCGGCCGCAGAAATCCTCCTTCGAACTTACTGTGGCAGATGAAACTTCCTAGAGTTCAATCAAATCACAAAAGCTGAGACCTAAGTCTGACCGGGAGGCGAACTTCGACCAGAAACAATTCGCATGAAACCCCGCGCAGGTTGGAACTCACGCTGCTTTGTCGACGCCATAAGAGGTTCTCGAGAGAATGTTCTGGAGGGCGACCCGCGCTAACGACACTCCCAGGACCCCGTCATACCCAGCATCATGCAAAGGGAGCCGGCGTAGACCTGCCCCTAAAGCTGGCAGGGCGGGGCGGGGGCCTGAGGGGACACCCGTGGCCCATCTGTCTACCACGAGGTGTTAGGGGGGCTTGACACGTGTGCCTGGAAGGCAAGGAGTGCTTTTAGAATTCCTGGGTGAGCTGGGGTTTCGTGTGGCAAGGTGGCTGGGTGACGACCTCCTGCCCCAGCAGGCCAATGTCAAGGTCTGCTGGTCTTTTCTCTCCCCGTGCCTGGGAGTCAGGAGCCTCAGCAGCCCCTGGCCTCGCAAACAGCCACCGCTTGGCTCTTCCTCGGCCCCAGGAGCCCGGGTGCCCACCAGCCTGTGTCCCCTTTGGGAGGGTGGCCCGAAGCGCACTTGGGGTCATTCGAGTGGGAATTCTGGAAGCCTGGGCACCTGGAGCGCCATCTGGATTGGGAGGGGCCTGGGCTCCAGGTGGGCACATCTCCTCGGCCTTGACCCACGGGGAGGGGTCGCTGGGGAAGGTCAGAGCGGCACCCTGAAACCGTGGGGCCCAGGGCAGCGTCCGCGGCGAGGCTGACTTTATCAGAGTAGTAGGTGCGACGAGGGGTCAGGCGGGACAAAGAGCAGCCAGCAAGTGTCCCAGCACACAACTGGCGGCGGGGGTGGGCGCTGAGGGCGGGCTCCCAGAGGCTAAGAAGCAGGATGAGTTGAATCGTCTGAGCAAAGTAAGGGCGCGGCGATGTGGGGGGTACTTTAGATGGGGAGGGGGTGGCTTGGGCCAAGGAATGGGGGTAAGAGACAAGATAAAAGTTCAGAGAAGTCATGTGTGAATCTCAGGGACCAGAGTGGGGGTGGGGTGGGGGCTTAGGGGATAGTGGGAAGGCGTTCATCGGGAAATTAAAGGCAACACTTTAGAAATAGGAGGAGGGGGGCGCCCGGGTGGCTTAGTCGGTTAAGCCTCCGACTTCGGCTCGGGTCATGATCTCAGGGTCTGTGGGTTCAAGCCCCGCATTGGTCTCTGTGCTGACAGCTCAGAGCCTGGAGCCTGCTTCAGATTCTGTGTCTCCCTCTCTCTCTGCCCCTCCCCTGCTCATGCTTTGCCTCCCCTGCTCTCAAAAATAAATAAAACATTAAAAAAATTAAAAAAAAAAAGAAATAGGAGGAGGGGTGGGAGCATCCTTGGGTATCGCATCTTCAGACACAAAAAGTGCTCTTTTATTGTGGCGTCTGGGTGGCTCAGTCAGTTGAGCATCCAACTCTTGATTTGGGCTCACGGTTCGTGGGTTCGAGCCCCGCAGGGGACTCCATACTGACAGGCTCTGCTTGGGATTTTCTCTCTCTCTGCGCCTCCCCTGCTTGTACGCTCGCTCGCTCGCTCGCACGCGCGCTCTCTCTCTCTCAAAATAAATAAATAAACTTTTTAAAAAGTACTCTCCTAAAATGGACTGTGGTCTCCGTATTTGCAAATTCCATAAAACAACATCTGCTGTAGCCTGGATACTAAAATCATCCGATGCTTTTAAGTTAAAGATATCACATTAACTTTATTTGTTAGTGCTCTGAGAGCTACGGAATAACAAAGAACCTCAGTTCCTGTAAGAATTTTGTTTTTAAGAGCTGCATTTATTAGATGCTTTCATAGCCCTGAGAGTTTTCACAGGCTCCGCAAGCTGCAATATTGTTCCAAATAAACAAACCCCAGTCTCGTCCTAGGACATTAAGGACAAATAGCACAGAAATCTTTCTTGTTCTCATTTTCATTTATATTATCTGACAGGCTTTTAGGACTGCTCGTTGATGGTATGAATCTGAACAGCGGAGGCCCCCAGAGGGGAGGAAAATGTGAGTTTTGAATATGACTTTTCTACTAAACAGAATGAAATGGAATTTAAATCCATTGTAATAAACTCCACAGGACCCCCCTATTGTCTTACGCAGCAAAGCTCCTTTGTAATGACGGTGCGGTTGGCATTCGAAGTCCTTGCTTATAGTGACTAAAAATGAAATGGTACAAGGAGAAAACAAGAAGTGCCTGGAACCCAGGAGGGGGAAGTGGGCAGCCGGCTTGTCGCTCAAAATCCATCCGCTCCTCGTCTTGGCTGGTTTTGTCTACATGTTCACCCCGCCACCGTGGCGTGAGGGGAAGGTCCAATCCAGTCACTGAGGACGCATTCTTCTGTGACTGGTTTCGAGCCGGGTGTGAGAAACATCTCTGGCCGATGAGAACCTCTTCTAGCCCTTGTGAGATTTGGATGTGATGTCCGGATACCTGCAGCCATTTTGCGACCATGAAGGCCAGAAGCCTTCTTCGACGCCCACCCCTTGGGCTAGCGAGGTGCTTGTCTAGTCATTGGATTAATGTCTGAGTCTGCTGGGCTGGATGGTCAGATCACCGCAGGCAGAGGGGGACCCCATCTGGGCGGTCTTTGCTGGGCAGCTGACACACAGCTCAGTGCCCACCCCATAATGGGGTAAAGTTTTTTTTTAATGATTTGTCCCTTTTTTTTTTTTTTTTTAGTTTATTTATTTATTTCAAGAGAGACAGAGAAGCAGTGGGAGTGGGGAAGGGGCAGAGAGAGAAAGAGAGAGAGAATCCCAAGCAGGCTTCACGCCATCAGCACACAGCCCGACGCGGGGCTCAAACGCACGAACCGTGAGGTCATGACCTGAGTGGAAACCAAGAGTCAGATGCTCAACTGACCGAGCCACTTGGGCGCCCCAAAAACTTCTCTTTTAAATACATAAATAAATTGTTGAAGAGACTTTGTTGTAATCCAGTCAACCACCAAGGCACGTGTGGGCTTATATTATGCAGACCTGTTCTGACAGGGACCTTGAGGGTAGGGGGAGCCTACCCCATGCCGCTGACGTATGTCGGAGGACTCGAATGTTCTTTTGTGCTCCCGGGCCGAGATCCCGATCCCAGGTGTCAGGGATTTGTAGATTTCAAATTCAAACGTCTTCGGTCTTGACTTGGTATTTTGACCTTAAAAAAAGAAAAGCGTTGCAGAAACGTCAGACTTCTGTTTGTTGGAGAGACGGTGGGCGTTCGAGCCTTGGGAACGAGCCCGCGCGCTCTCTGCGTGGGGAAGAGCACGTCAGTCGGCTTTGTTCTCAGCGGGTAGATTGTTCTGGAACCCGAGGAGGAGACAGACAGGTATTCCACAAGATGAGTCACCGGAGACAGGTCTCCGTCACGTGGTTTCTTCCTGTAATCGTTGACAGCAATCTTCTCTGTTTGAAAGGATGAGCGAAGGGAGACATTCCTTTTATTTCATTGAATGAAAGCAGCCAGAGCTTCCTGGCTAAAGTAGTTACTGTTCAACTGTAAATTTAGATCGCGGGGGAAGAACTAGGACGTATCCTTGATTAAACCGTAATCACTGACAGACTTCCTGGCGCAAAGCTTCCAATAACAGCCATCCCGTCTTTCCGTGCTCAACGAGGACCATGCGTGTGTCTGCACGTTTGCACATTTCTTCGTGCGGCTCTTTCTTCCTTCCAAAGGACTAGATCGTTCCCGCCTTATGACCACCCCGTGAAGGATGAAGATCTCTTTTACATACGAGGAAACGGAGGTAGGACACGATGTGTTTGGTTTACAATCTCGCACCTACGAAGCACAGCAGGGCCTAGAATGTAAGACTAGCCTCTTTCTGCTGCTAGTGCCACTTTCGTCGGAAATGAGGGTGAGCTGGAGGAGACAGGAGGTAGGAGGGCTGAAGGACAGACTAAGCCACCGTGGTAGCCTAGTCTACATACATGAGGCTCAGTTCAGATCACAGGAGACCGGGGCCCGGGGAGGGGGCATCTGAGGATGGTTGGGCCCCAGCCTTGCCGGAAAAAGACAACAACATCTATATCTGAACCCAGCTCAGAGAAGGAGGCAGCGTTAATATGGACACAGAGGTGTTTGAAACTCATCCAGCGAGAGTTGAGAGTCGAAACCCTGCCTTAAATGTGTTTTGATGTTTTCGCTAATTCGATTTTTGACAAATATTGTCTCCTAAAAGCTTTGCGTGCTGTCTGGGTGGGATTTTGGACGTATAAGTCATATTCCTCCCCTCATTTGGCAAGTTGACTTTCTGTATATTCGCGATGCCTTGGCAGACGCCGTACAACTGAGCCCTGTGGTTAATCTGTGTAGCCCCACGTGTTGTAAATATTACATCGTTGGGATGAAATCGGCTTGTTCATTTCTTAAGTGTTTTCTTAAGGTGGCATTGGACGTTTCTGGCTAATATTTTATTTAGCATGTTTGCATCGACAGTCATGAGTGATGTTGGTTCGTAGAGTTCTCCTATTCCTACTATCTTTATCAGGCTCAGGTACCAATGTTATGCTCGATTCGTGAAAGGAATTCGGGAGTCTTTCCTCATTTCTAGTGCTCAGGGAAAATATCTGTATATGTATTCACTCTCAGAAGAATTCGAAGGCAGAGAATGCCCATTCTTCAAAATAGGTTACGAGAGAAAAAAAACCCACCAAAACCAGTAATACAATTTCTCATGTTTTCGCCCTGTCTTCACCCAACCTCAGCCTTTGTAGAAAGTGAAGTCGAGGGGTACATGGGGGGCTCAGTGGGTTAAGCGTCCGACTTTAGCTCAGGTCATGATCTCACAGTTTGTGAGTTTGAGCCCCGAGTCAGGCTCTCTGCCTGGAATTTGGTTCAGATTCTGTGTCTCTCTCTCTCTTTTTGCCTCTCCCCAACTCACACCCACTCTTTCTCTCTCTCTCTCAAAAATAAACATTAAAAAAAATTTTTAAAAAGAAAGTTTATGAAGAGGCACAAAAGAAAGGCAGAAAAACACCAAGAGAAAGAAAATGAGATAAAGATGGAAGCAAACAGGATTAGAGAGTAAGTTGTGGGAAGGACAGTCAAGGAGGGAATTACATCTGTGTTAGCGGAGTCCCCGAGGAAAGAAATAAAATGAGACAGAGCTTATATTTAAAATGATAATCCAAGAAAAAAAAAATTTACATTTTTTTTTTTTATTTTTGAGACAGAGACAGGGTGCGAGCAGGGGAGGGGCAGAGAGAGAGAGGGAGACGCAGAATCTGAAACAGGCTCCAGGCTCTGAGCTGTCAGCACTGAGCCCGGTGTGGGGCTCAAACTCAGGAACCAGGCGATCATGACCTGAGCTGAGGTCGGACGCTCAATCCACTGAGCCACTCAGGCGCCCCCCCGAGAAAATTTTCTAAAAAAAAAATAAACCCACATGTGCGAATAGAAAGGGTTCACCGGGCACCCGAGCAAACTAACGAGGACAACCAACACCAAGACGTATTTGGTGAAACGATTAGATTTAAAGACAAATTCTCTCAAGGCGTCCTGGTGAAGAGAACAAAAGTCGAGCAGATCAGACCCGGGTCAGACTGCTCAAAAATAACGTGCGAAGCCAAGCCAACGGCGAGGCAGCGTTTTTTAAAAAGGAGAGAAAACAAAGTAAAGGAAGGGTCTTCTTTGCAGCCAGGCTGTTCTTCACCATCGAGGCTATAAGACAGTCTTCAAAACGGACAAGAACTTGGGGAGCGCCGCCTGCCTAATGCTTCCGGCGGAATCTACTAGAGAATGAGCGTCATTAAAGCCGGAGGTGCCTGAGGAGGCCTCCGCACAAGGAGCGAGATGGGCGTTTAGGACCCTCGAGGAAGATGGGTGGCTGACACCGAGGTGAGGGTGGGGCGGGACGGGGCTGGTCTGGGAAGTGGAGGGCGGCTAAGCCAAGCCCGGGGGTGACCTTCCTGTCGCTTAAAAAGAAGCTCCGCGGGCCACCTGGGTGGCTCAGTTTGTTAAGAGTCCGACTTTGGCTCAGGTCATGATCTCACAGTTCGTGGGTTCGAGCCCCGCATCGGGCTCTGTGCTGACAGCTCAGAGCCTGGAGCCTGCTTCGGATTCCGTGTCTCCCTCTCTCTCTCTCCCCCTCCCCTGCTTGTGCTCTCTCTCCCTCTCAAAAATAAATTAAAAAAAAAAAATAAAGCCTGGAGCCTGCTTCGGATTCTGTGTTTCCCCC
>PITB01033055.1:0-14367 GCA_004024585.1 Paradoxurus hermaphroditus
AGGGAGAGAGAGGAGGGGGAGGAGGGGGAGGGGGAGGAAGGCGAGGAGGAAACCTTTTGTGTCTCATACGAACTCTCATCAAAGAGTGAATGCAGCAAAGGAGGATGTTACCAGTCAAGGGGATGGGATGACTTGGTCTGCGGATGCCAGTCAGGCTCTCTCCTCAATCACTCCTGTCACTGCCCAGTGGGCTCACGAAGTGGCCACGGAGACAGGGATGTGGGTTATGCATGGGTTCAGCAACACGGACTTCCACTTACCGAGTTCAATCTGGGTATGACCACCACTGAGTGCCCCATCTGCCGACAGCAGAGAACAATTCGGAACCTCCAACACAGCACCATTCCATGAAGGGATTAACCAGCTCCCCAGGAGCAGGCTGATTACATTGGACCACTTCCACTGTGGAAGGCACAGTGTGTGGCTCTCAGTGGAATAGACATTTATTCTGGATAAGGATTTGCCTTCCCCACATGCAGTACTTTTGCTACAACTTCTTGGACTTACGGAAGGCCTTAACCATGACCGTGGAACTCCACACAGCACTACTTCTGACTAAGTGGCTCTCTCCCCAGTAAACAAAATGGTGCAGTGGGTCCATCAACACGGAATTCACTGATCATGATCATGTTTCCCACCCTCTTCAAGCAGGTGACAGGACAGAATGGTGGAATGGCCTTTTGCACAGTTACCATGCCAGCTGGGTGGCAACACCTTGCAGCGCTGGGACAAAGTTCTGTAAGTGGCCGTATAAGGCCTGAATCAGCGTCTGGTACCCGATGCTGTGTCCCACAACCAGAATTCACAGTTCCAGGAATCGAGGCATAGAAATGGGAGTGACATCACTCACGATGACCCCTAGGTGCCCACTGGCAAAATTTTTGCTTCTGCTCTCTGTGACTTTATGCCTTGTTGACCTGGAGGTCTTAGTTCCAAAAGGATGGATGCTTCCACAAGGAGACACAGTAATTCCACTGAAATGGAAGCTAAGACTGCCATGTAGACACTGTGAGCCCCTGTGTCTCTGAATCAACGACCAAGGGAGGGGATGGGTGTGCTGGCTGGAGGGATGGATCCCGACTGGAAAGGGGACAGGGGACCACAGTGGAGGTGAGGAAGATGGTCTCGAGGATAGGAGGAGATCCCTGATGACATCACTTAGCAGTAAGACGCCCTGTGACTAAAGTCAATGGAAAGCTACGACTCAATTCAAACAGGACTACTACTGGCTCAGACCCTTCAGGAATGAAGATCTGAGTCACCCTAGCCCATAAAGAACCACAACCAGCTGAGGAGCTTGCTGAAGACAACGGGGAATACAGAGTGAGGAGCAAAAGAAAGTAGTTATAAATACCAACCATGACCATGTGACGAGTTGCAGAAATGAGCACTGGAATTGTCAAAAGTATCCCCTCCTTATTTTGTCTTTAGTATGTTTATGTGCTTATCTATTAACATAGATATAAAGCAAATATCTTTTTCTTCCCTCTCATCACTTTAGCAGGGAACATAAAAGGTACTGACTTTACATCACAGAATTTAAGTATGCCTAACTTTACATCTTGGTATTTAAGTTATGAGATATCAAAGAGAAGAGTAAACATGTCTGGGGATTTATCTCCTCTTTTGGGTACGGGGTTTATGTGTTTGCGTTTGCACACAAGAGAGCTGTATCGTGTTGCACAGAATTACCACCTCGTCGGTGTCTTTATTTGTAGATCAGGTATGGCGTAAGGAGACGTGTATGGGTGTCAATTTGACAAAGGGTAGGTTTGTAATGGTTAATTTTATGTGTCAACTAGACAGGGGCAGAGGGCACCCAGATAGTTGGTCAAACATATCAAATCAAGCACGTCCAAAATAGGATTTCTGATCTTTCCTCCAAAATCTGTTCAACCCAAATTCTTCATTTCAGTAAATGGCGCCATCGTTCTTCCATTCGCTCGGGCTAAAAATCTTAGAGTCATCCTACTGCTCTATTTTTGCCTCGCACTCCAAATTCAATCCATCAGTGAATACCACTGGCTCCATGTGCAGAATCTACCCACCATGCAACATTCTTCCGTCACGTCTACTTACAGAACTGTTCTAAGCCATCATCTTTCACCCCGGAAACTACAATAGCTTCCTAACTGAGCTTGCTGCCTACACCCGATACTCCCAGACTCTCTTCTCATCAAAATAAGAATTATCCTTTTTTTTTAAAAAAATGTTTATTTATTTTTGAGAGAGAGAGAGAGAGAGAGACAGAGACAGAGCATGAGTGGGGGAGGGGCAAAGAGCAAGGGAAAGACAGAACGCCAAGCTCCAGGCTCTGAGCTGTCAGCCCAAGCCCTGAAGTGGAGCTCGAACTCACAAACCGTGAGATCATGACCTGAGCAGAAGTCAGATGCTCAACCAACTGAGCCACCCAGGCGCCACGATACTGATCCTTTTGAAACAGAACTCCTGTCACGATCACCTAAGGGCAGGGATTTCCATCTGTTTCCTTCACTGTGTGCTTAGCATCTCAAAGAGGGCCCACCACGTGGCTGGTGGTCCATACTTACCGAATCGCATCACCCCTCTGTTTCATCTCTGAAAGTAAAAGTCTTATCAGTGCCTACCAGGTCTCTGGGTTCAGCCCTCCCCACCACTTCTCTTCACATTATCTCTCCACCATGTTACCTGTGGCCTCATCTCCTACCACCCTCTATTCTCTGATTCGGTCCAACTGCCCTGGACTCATTTCTATTCCTGTACCACACGGGCACAGTCCTATCTCATGCCCATTGTTCAAGTGCTGTTCCTGCTGCCTAGACCACTCTTCCCCTAGATAACCTCATGGCTCACCTCTCACCAACCTCAGGTCTCAGTTCTACTGTTACTCTCCAGGGAGGGCTTCTCAGTACTCTTTAGTCCCCTTCCCATGTGTATTTGAGTCAGCAGCACTTATCACTATCTGAGATACTGTGGACAATGTACTTGTCAGGTCTATGTCTGCCCTTCTCCACCCAACCAACTAGAACGTAAGCTCCTTGAGGGGACACTGGACTGCTCTGTTCACTGGTGTATCCCTAACATGCACCTAGTTTCTGCCACACAGCTGTCAGTAAACATTTGTTAAATAAGTGAATGGTTTGTTGCCATTTTTTCTTGATATTATAAACAATGCTAGAAGGAATAGCTTCATGTGTCTACCTTTCTGCATTTGTGGGTAGAGACCAAAGAATGGGAAAGGTTGGGTCCAAGAGTATATATTTTCTTTAACAAATATTGCCAAATTGGCCTCCGAAATACATCTTCCAAGTTACAGACTCACCGACAGAGTGTTAGGGAACCTGGTCCCCTGTGCCCCATTCCCACCAGTACTGGTTTTTATCAATCATTTTCATTTTACCTAATCAATTTTCTTTTTTTTGCTCTATGCCCAGCATGGGGCTTGAACTCACAACCCTGAGATCAAGAATCACATGCTCTACTGACTGAGCCAGCCAGGAGCCCCTTGCCTATTCACTTTTTATAAGTCTGTTTTACTTTGCTTTTCTTTAACTCCCGGCAAGACTATGTTCGCACATGTTTTGGTCATTTTGTACCTCTGACGTCTTTATTCTCTTATAAACTAACCAACCAACCAACACGCTCATTATTTACAGCTGCTTCCAGGATTAAATTCTGAGTATCCACAGTCCCACTAACCAATCAACCCAATCTCCAAACTTGTGCCCTACCCCCACCACCTACCCTCCGTACCGACTCCCAGTACTTCCTACTCTTCGTCATGTCCTGCCTGGAACCGGAACCGGAAATGATCTCGCCTATCCCAAACCGGCAAACTTCCATTCATGCTTCCTGAGCAAGCATTCACGTCGGCTACCCTTGAGCCCACAACACCAGTACCAAGCCTGGGAGACTTCGGCACATAATATATAGTAATATAAATGAGTGTTTTCTCTACCTGCCTTGTGTAATTTTGACAGAAGAATATCTAATAGGAAGGTAGAGAGAAGGGTGAGGGTGAAGGTGGGAGAGAAGCTTCTAGTTTCTCAAACAACTTCTAAATTCCTAAATGCAGAGAACTAAGGAAAGGTGGCTGGTAGGACACAACTTACTCATTGGTTCTTCCTTCGAGTGAGAATTACAGGGTGAAAACGTAAGTCATGTGCCTTTTTAATACAAATCAACAAGGAGACAAGAGCTTATTTCAAATACCCATCCACCCAATACCGACTTCAAAAAAAAAAAAAAAAAAAAGGAAAAGAAAAGCAACCACGAGAAACACTAGTATGTTTCAAAAACGCCCAAACTAGTCATGGGAACTGAGCCAGCAAATTACAATGAGTCTACACGGAGATATCACTGCTCACCTATCAGATTGGCAAACACCCAAGGGCCTGACAACGCATTCTGCTGGCAAGCTTGTGAGGAAACACATAATCTCATAAACTGCTATGGGAATGCGAAAGAACACAATCCCTAAGGAAGGGGGTTTGACAATATCTGGCAAAATTAAATATGCATGTACCTTTTGATCCAGTAGCCCACTGCTAGCAATCTATTCTAAAGATGCCCTGACAAAAATACAAAAAAACCCGCAGGCGGCTAGTGACTGCAGCCAGTAAAGGGGAAACCACTGAGCTAGGGAAAAGCTATGGGATCTTTAAATATGCCCCTGGGGGGTAGAACTACAGGTATATTGTTAGGTTAGGAAACAAAGAAAAAAGGAGATAGAAGAAAATGTTCTATTACACTGCTGTTTAATTTTAGACTATGGTTGAATCTAAGGTTCAGAAATGTACCTCTATTCGTTTTCTGTTTTTTTAATGGAAAGATAAACTGCAACTTTTTTTAAAATGGTCATCAAGGGGAAGGGAAGAAAACAGAATAAAAGGAACATAAAAAGCAGCTAGATTTCAGCAGCTAAACTTAATACAGGACTCACTTTACACAAGTATAAGACAAAATCATTTTCTAAACAAGACTCCCTAAGGGGGATTAAGCACCTGACTCTTGATCTCGGCTCAGGTCATGATCTCACAGCTTACGGGTTCGAGCCCTGCATTCGGCTCTGTGCTGATGTGTATAATGTGAGATTAAGTAAAATGCTTAATCATGATATTCCAATTCCATCAATCTCATCAATTTAAGGTACTGAGATTTTCGACGCAGGAGAAAAAAGACACCATGGAAGATAAAAGATGAAGACAAAGATTCCTGTTGGCCTCACCTTGAAAAATGCCTCTGCTCTGATCACCGAAGAGATCTCGAAACCTTCGCAAATACCCTGTGCCTGGCTCATGGTCTTTAGACGTCGTTTCCCACTAAAAGCAACCAAAGATCTTTAGGGACAACCCTAATCCCAGACCTGGAGCAAGAAAGGTAAGAGATGTACCTGGAGTACCTTGTTAAGCTTAGGAGGCAAGGAAGTGATCAAAGACCAGAAAGGTTGTGACAGTGACACAGCACCCAATTTGAAAATGCCAAACTTGAGGGGTGTCTGGGTGGCTCAGTCGGTTGAGGGAGAGTCCAACTTCGGCTCACTCCGGTCATGATCTCACAGTTCATGGGTTTGAGCCCCGCATCGGGCTTGCTGCTGTCAGCACAAAGCCTGCTTCGGATCTTCTGTCTCCCTCACTCTCTGTCCTCCCCCTGCTCAGGCTCCTGCTCTCTCTCTTTTCAAAAATAAATAAGACATTAAAAAAAGAAAAGGAAAGAAAATGTCAAACTTGGAAGACGGCCAAAGAGGGACAAAAAGATACAAGAATCATAAATGCAAGGGACTGCACTATATCAAAGATGTAATACCCACCAATTCATAACAATACGGATTTTTTAAAGAAAGCCACTCTGAAAACCTTTAGTGTGTGATCTTTGAAGGCAGCCAAGTTGTGGTTTTGAAAAATAAATAATAAAAGAATGAATCGAGCATTTATCTTGCTTTTCCTAGAAAAACACCTCGGGGTAACCAATTTGTGAGGCCAAGTTTCTTTGTACGCACGTATTCAAACCAATAAATGAAGAAAGAACGACAAAATTAAACTATCAATACTTAGCAAGGAATGAACATATATAGGCAGTGTTCTTCAGTAGCTGCTAGCATCACAAATCGAACCTGAAAACGACCCAGCCTCCACCTTTTTATGATGTAGGGAACTGACAAAGGTGTTCACAAGGACACAGGGATGCAGTCAGCAAAACTCAGTGGGGGGAAAACTCTATGGGACAAATGTCACAGGTGATACAACAAAATAATTGCAAAAGAAAAAAAAGAGGAGGTAAAAGAACCTACAGGGTCAGGGGCGCCGAGGGGGCTCAGTCAGCTGAGTTTCCGACTCTTGGTTTTGGCTCCGGTCATGGGCTTATGGCTTCCTAGGGTTCAGCCCCCGGGCCGCACTCTGTGCTGACAGTGAGGAACCTGCCTGGGATTCTCTCTACCTCGCTCTCTGCCCCTCCCCCACTTGCTCTGTCTCTGTCTCCCTCAAAACAAGTAAATAAACTTTAAAAAAAGCCCCAAAACTGTTTAAAGGAACCTACAGATTAAAAAAGAATGAAGTCACAAACTAAGCAATCACATGATATGCATTTAAATGCAAACAAACTGCATTTAAAAAAGGACACGCTCGGGAAAATTAAGAAAATGTAAAAATGGACTGCTATTTATGAAAACTGAAGAATTACTGTTTTTTACTGCTCATTTTTAAAGTGTCTGATAATGATATTAGGATTATATATTTTTTAAAGGGGAATCTTTGGTTTTTAGACATACATGCTGGAACTACTTAAAGACAGGTCTGAGATTTGCTTCACAATGAAACAGGGGAGAATGTGTAAGAGGTAGAGGAGGTGAGAAACATGTATCTCTGTGCCCTCTAAAATATATCCTCATCACTGATGTAACTATATTAGCCGTTAGCATCTTGGAAAACAAACAAAAAAAAAAACCTCAGGCGGTAAATAAGGCGAGAAAACAAAGCCTGAACTGATCGCACAGTGTGAAAGCTGTACTACGAATATGAGCTGACTCCATGTTAATTGTTACTTCTGAAGTACTTCAAAGTATTCACAAAGATTTTATTTTATATAGCATGAATATTTCTCCTGGACTTGTGTTTACAGTATTCGCTGACATTAAGGGGCTTTAAGGAAAAAGGAAAAAGGTAACTTCAAAGCAGTCCCTACTCAAAAGAATAAGAATAAATCATAAACATAGCTAGACACACTACTTGCAAGAATTATGTCATTGAGTCCTCAAACCACTCTCCAAGGCGGGTAGCAGTATTCTCCTCTTTTACAGAGGAGGAAAATTAAACATAAGAGATGAAGCGGCTTGTCCAAAGTCAGACCTTGAGCTAAATGGTAGAGGCAAAATTGGAATATAGACAGCATGAGTCTACAGCCTAAGCCCATCGCCGTCAGGCTGTGTCAGCCTCTGTCATGAACCAATGGCACAGAACAAGGAGGCTTTTGCCAAATGGTAAAAATTACGCATAAAGCACCCAAACTAGCGAAAAGCTGATTTCATCCACACGGGTTCATTTCTAAGGACAAGCGTGCCTCAGTTTTAAGACGGCGTGCTGTAATTTGGACTCCCGATGTAGTTCCACATCACATCAGACAAAACTAAATCCAACATCATATCCTGGATCGGACACGAGTGGAAAAACTGGTGAAATCCAAATAAAGCCTGGAGTTCGGTTGGTAGTAACGTACCAAAGCTAGTTCCCTTGTTCTGACACTCCCATGGCAATCTGTGATGCTAATAAGGGAAACTGGGTGAGGGGTATACAGGTCCTCTCAGTTTCTAACACGACAACTTGGCTGCAAATCAAAAATTATTTCACAATTAAAAGTTTATTTTAAAAAACATATATGGGGCGCCTGGGTGACTCAGGCGGTTGAGCGTCTGACTTCAGCTCAGGTCATGATCTCACGGCTTGTGAGTTCCAGCCCCACATGGGACTCTGTGCTGACAGCTCAGAGCCTGGAGCCTGCTTCGGATTCTGAGTCTCCCTCTGTCTCTGCCCTTACCCCACCTTCAAAAATAAATAAATATTTCCTAAAAATTTTTAATAATAAATAAATAAATAACATATAAATTATGGGGCACCTGGGTGACTCAGTGGCGTGAGACTCCTGATTTCAGCCCAGGCCATGATTGCAGGATGGTGGGATCGAGCCCCGAGCTGGGCGGAGCATAGAGCCCATTTGAGATGCTCTCTCTCCCCCCCATCCCTCTCCTCCCTTGCTTGCACACTCTCTCTAAAATAAAATAATAGTACTAAAATAAAAAACATGTAATTCATTTCATTACAAAATGAAAACATTCAAAAAAAGACGAAAACGTATTTCGAGCTCCAGGAAAGCAAACTGACTTCTAAATTTTGAAAATTCTAAGCAATTTCTAAATTTCTAAGCACCGTACTTGCAAAATTCAATCCTCTTGGGCCCATTGTGATTCTTACGGTAATATTGTGTGGGCTAACGTTCAAGAATATTTTCACATTTGTTCCTTGTCCTTAAGGGTCAGGAACATACCCTCCGTGAGCCTGATTTAATTAGGCACCGCATCGCTAATGTGTGCTGATGCTGGGAATTTACAGGCGAGAGGCACTGTGGCAGCTATGTCCTTGTTACACAGAGGCCTCCTTCATCACGGACGCTTATGACGGGTGACTTTAAGACCCTGTGGTGGACGTTGTGGTCTCACTGACCTTCTCCCACCATCGTGCCTACTGGGTTAGGCGGCAGGAAAGGGACTGACCTCATTCCCAGCTCCAGAAAGGCCTATTATTTGAACTCCCTCTGGTGAATGGAGCCTTGCCACGGTGATTGGTTCAGGTGGCTGCGGCCGCAGCCAATCAGCACACAGAGCTCCCCTGGCAACAGGATTGGTTGAAAAACCAACTGGGGATAATAAGCTGTGAAAGGAGGGATGTTCGTCCCGAGCTTCTGCGGGGAGGGGGGGGGGGGGTGAAGGGCCCATCTTCTGAAGAAACATCCTCTATTCCTCTGGAAGTTGTGGCACAATTTTTTTTTTTTTTTTTTTTAATCTGCAACTTGTTCCCTTCTGTCACCTTCAGCCACTCTGGGGATGAACGCAGGGAGGAGGGCCACTCCTCAACAGCCAGATGCCCTTCCTCGACTTTGCATTTTCACAAACACGAAACGGCAATAATAACACTTCCTGCAGATCACTGTTAATTCCAAGGCAATACCTGCACTGGGGTGATGCTAAACAACAAGAAACGATTGAGAACTGGGATGATATTAAGGTGTTGCTAATTTTGTGATAATACTGACCTTTTGGCTATATATATATATTTTTTTCCACAAGTCTTCACTTGTTGGATATTCTAAGTGAAATGGTTACAGGTGAAATTATATTTTAGATTTGTTTTACAATATTCCAGAATTTTAAAAACTGAAAGAATAAGGGGTGATAAATGAGGTAATAATTTAAAATAGTGAAAGTGAATGATGAGTAAGTGATTCCTCATGTTCTATTTCTATATTTTAATCCATAAAATATTCTAATTTTTTTAAAAAAAATTTAATGTTTATTTTTGAGAGAGAAAGAGAGACAGAGTACGAGCAGGGGAGGGGCAGAGAGAGAGGGAGGCACAGAATCTGAAGCAGACTCCAGGCTCTGAGCTGTCAGCAGAGCCCGATGCGGGGCTCGAACCCACAGACTACGAGATCATGACCTGAACCAAAGTCAAGCATCCAAACGACTGAGCCACCCAGGCATCTCCCCAATTTTTTTTCATGTTTATTCATCTTTGAGAGAGAGACAGAGACAGCACAAGTGGCAGAGGGGCAGAGAGAGAGAGGGAGACACAGAATCTGAAGCAGGCTCCAGGCTCTGAAGCGTCAGCACAGAGCCCAAGGTGGGGCTTGAATCCACAAACTAGGAGATCATGAATTGAGCCGAAGTCGGACACTTAACTGACTGAGCCACCCAGGCGCCCCTAATCCAGAAAGTATTAAAGCAATAATGATCCTTGCAAATATCTCAGCACTACAATCATACATACGTGAAGCTGCCTTATGTAGTAAAAAGCGCGATACGTGACGCAAATCAGTGAGAGTCTAGAATCCAAGAAAAAGAGAAACGTGTATAACTGTAACACAGTCACAGACATATTCGTTAAAGCAGCCTTGAAAAGCCATCTAATCCAGTACCTTTTTTTACAGCTGTGAAAAATGACATCAAATACATTCAGACTTTTGTGTTGCTACCCAGGCAGCAATTTTAGTTTTGCTATTTTTACCAACAACTTACCTGAAAACTGAAAATATTAGCCTCGGCTGGCACCCAGCACCTGCTTCCCATCTGGCCCAATGAACTGTGCTCCGTCCTTACAAGACCACTGGATCGAGCACGTCCCTTCCTGGAAAGCATCTACCAGTCTCTCTCTTCCCGCCGCACGCCCCTTGGCTGCCTTCTCCCTCCTCCTTCAGGTTGCAGTGCCAAGACATCTTCGCTCCTGCAGACCCTAGGAGCTGACATCTTTCCTCCCCTCACACGTTCTTCCTGGGAATAGCATCAACTTCGATGCTGGGGCATCGTTTGTGCTGAATGACCCCCTAGCGTGGTATTTCTAGCCCGGACCTCTCTCCTGAGCTCCAAAATTAAACAGCCTCTTCAATCACAAAAAAACTCAACGCGTCCCCAAATGGAATTGCCTCCTTGCCTCAGCTCTGATTTGGTCCACGGCAACCGCATCCAAGGGAGGCACACTCTTGCCTCACGACCAGGCACCAGGCCCTGGAGACTGGCGTTTTCCCCTTGCCCTTCCCAGGTGCCTTCAGGTCAGGCTCTCGCCCCCTCTCCTTTCTGGTCCTTCTGCCGGCATCCCTGACACCATTAATGCTCCGAGGTCCTCTTTCCAAATGCAACGCTCATCATCATGTATGTTACCTCCTTCCTTAAAATCCCCCAGCGACTTCCCAAAGTCTGGAGCTGAAGTCCATACTTCTTTACAGCTCTGGAAGCTAGCGAGAGAGCTGGTCTCTCCCCACCTCTCTCGGGGGCCGGGGGTCACCCTGCACAATCCCTGCTGCTGCTGGAAACTCCAGTCTGCGCCCAGACCCCCGCCCACGCAGAGAGCTGCCTCACGCCTCGTGTCCGCGGCTCTTCTGGCTTCACTGTCCTCGATCATTCGTTAGAATGATTCGTTAGAAGACTCAATCGTTCGGTATTTATTCAGCGCACATGGACTGAATTCTGACTATGGGGACACAGGGCGGGTAGAGAATAACCCCCCAAAGAGGTAGTATATGAGTGCCTGTGAATTTTGTTAGAAGAGCCTCTTCGGCTTCTTTATAAGCTCAAATGACTTAGAAGTGCCCCTCCTCCCAGCTTTTTTTTTTTTTTTTTTTAATCTAGAAGTTTAAAACGCCTTTGCCATCCAGAGGACATTTTGCCCTGCACTTCCTCCTTTTAGAATTCACAATGCCAGCAGAAACCCAATCTGATTTCTGAAGTCAGCATTCCTAAGCAACCCACCACCCTAGGGCAGAGCAGGACTGCCCTCCCCCTCCTCAAGACTCCAGCTAACATCCGGGCACCCCAGCCCTTCCCTACTGGCCCCTCCTGGCTGAGATCCCTAAGGAACAAGACCCCTGCACCTTTTAATTCCCCACTTGACATCCTGCAAGCCCACGGGAAATGTTTTAAGTGCTCAAAGGGCAAAAATTCACCCTTTAAAGGTAAATTACCTCGAACATGGAGCATAACTTTGTATCAATTTTTTGAGTCACAACTGAGCAATATCTATAAAAACTCTAAATGGCCCAGAAGTACCGCTTCGAGTTAATGTTCTTCGAAAGTCCTAGTCGTAGGCATAAAAAAAGCATGTAGGGGGATGGCTCAGTTCAACATTGGACACAGGTGCAAAAACTTAGAAGCAAATATCCAGGCACCTGGGTGGCTCAGGCGCCGTTAAGTGTCCCACTCTTGGTATCAGCTCAGGTCATGATCTCAAGGTGTGTGAGGTCGAGCCCTGGCATTGCATTAGGCTCCGTGCTGACGGTGTGAAGCCTGCTTGGGATTCTCTATCTTTGCCCCTCCCCCAAGTGCTCTTTTCTCAAAATAAATAAATACTAAATTAAAAAAAAAAACTAGAAGCAAACGTCATGGCCATGAAAGAGAGATCTGGGTAAACAAAGAGTGGTGTATTCCCTATGGGAATTCTTCGGATCAGGACAGAGAGATATCCACGCTGTGGGACGAATCTTACCATTTATTCTAAGGGGAAAAAACCCTCATGTTTTCAGGGCAAAGGGAAAAGTCTCTAAGACAGCACCCCCAGGTTTCATGTCTCGAGGGCATCGGATTAGAAGCAAGGAGAAAGAATCACACTTCTCTCCTCTCAACCTCCCGTCACTGGATGTGTTCAAGCACATGATTTCTTAAATTTAAAACAGACATGATCGCTAAAGTAAAAAGATGTGCTGTACTCCGAAGTATACATTATTTCACAAGTTTCTTATTGAGGACACTGAGATCATATTTTTAAATTCTGAGGGTTTTTTAAAGGTGAAGTATTACCACTGCCAAATTCCCAAGACCTACAACACAGGCAGCTCCCAGGCGCTCAGTTAATATTTGCTAAATGAGTAACTGCCGAGCAGTTACAAAATAGCTGCTCGGAGAGAACAAAGTATCCAATAGACGCTTCCTAGACACAGAAGAAAAATTTCACTTGCAGTGGTATCTTAACAGTACCTTTACCAGTCTAAATAAGTTGGGGTTTTTGTAAAAAGTCAACTTTTAAAAAGCACACCAACTGTCATCATCTAGGCAATCTACACACTGCCAGGCTGACCAAGAAAAGGGCTCCTTCCAAATCAGTTTCATTCACAACCTGGGACATGCCTGGTCGTAATACAAGTCAGGAAAAGATATTTGAAAATAGTGTGGGAAAACACAGATCCTATAAGAGAAGAAAATCACTAATGGCCAAAAAGTCTTAATTTTGATCTACTTATAAATGCTTGTTTGGGGAGGTAATTAACTTTTAGTTTGGATGACTGAGACCACCTTCATCTAAACACATCTCACGACCGAACAACCAGGCTAGGATCTTCAGATCCTAAAGAATGTCCCAAAGATGGTAAGCCCTCCGTGATTATGGACGCTGATGGCGGCAGTGATGTATCAGGAAGAATTAAAGACAACCAAGGTTTCAAGGCTTCAAGGAAAAAGGCTTGCATACGTTCACATTTAAATTCAACCTCCCCGCCACTCCCTTTTTTGAAAAGAGGATAGAGAATATTTAACTAAATGTTAATTCACTGGAGACACTTATTTATATTATGGCTAAACAAGATCTCACCTCTCCCCCACCCCCGCACCCCCACCCCCAGTTGTAGTTTCCTCCCCAAGGGAAGGCACTCTGAGTACTTCTTTGGGGACACCCGAACCCCGGGGTCTACTTAATCCTAAAAGCCCACATACTCCCTGATTTTTTTTAAATCTCTCCTCTTAATTCTCAAAATTCCAGAGAGAGATTTAATCCTCCCTATGAAAACACACAAGGTTCCAAAGAGGCTGTCACCAAAACCCAAGAATGTACAGACGACGGAAAGGTTCAAGCCCTTCCCTGCCCAAGTAATGTCACTGGTGTTTAGTGAGTGAGTTAGAGTTAAATAATGTATCGGTCCTTTCAGGCTGCCCTCTGCAATCTTCTCTGCCTACCTGCTCTTTCAGACCTGGAAACACATTCTTCCAAGGTCTCGCCAGCATTAGGCATTTCTCCCTCTAGCAATGATGGTCTAGATAAAGGTGCCTAAAAGTTCACTGGGAAATCAATCAACCGCCCACAATTTACTTACTGAACTTGTGGCCCAAAGGTCCCAGGCCCTGGTCTCCACCCTCCCTACCCACTCTTGCACAGCTGAGATGAGGGGCCCCGTTTCTCAGTCCTCAGGGATCCGTCTGAGGTATGAAACAGATAGGTGCTCAGAAAGTCCCTGATTAAGCCGTCTCATGGCACTGCAGGACTAGGAGGAAAAAAAAAAAAAACTTTGGAAGCCATCTAAAAGCAACACACGTGCTCGCTCTGGCTAATAAATAGCTACCAGGGATGATTTTTTTTAATTCGCATGTTTTCCATCCGAACGGACCGTGGTGCCCCCCACGGAACTTGGAAACCAGCATCGATGCGCCGCGCGGCCACTCCCGCCTGGCCAGAGCGGGGGCGGCGGCGCCAGCCGCGAACGCAGCCCACCGCGGGCGGCGGGGAGAAGGGCGAGGGCTGGGCTCCCCGCGCTCCTGCCCCGAGGCCCGGAGCGGGGCCGGGAGGGGGAAGGGAGCGGGGCGGAGCAGCCCGCGCGCCCGCGGCCGCGGAGGGGGCCCCGCGTCTCCCTGACAACCGCGCCCGG
>PITB01033056.1:0-14349 GCA_004024585.1 Paradoxurus hermaphroditus
GACTGGGGAGTACAAGCTGCGGGCCGCAGGGAGCCGCTGGGAGAGTGAGGTGGGGAGGCCCCGCTCCCCGCGACACCTGTGTGCCAGCTCCTTTTTCTGCCTCAGCCCGTTTGAGCAGCGCTTTGTCCCCCGCAGCCCACAGAGTTCTGTCCTCGACCCCCTCCCTGCCGCCCCCGCCCCCACCAGGAATGTGGCTGCCTAAGTACCGGCCTCTCGGCTTCTGGGGACCGTCCGGGGGGGCCCCCTCTGACTCGGGGTGTGCAGGTCATCGGGGTGGGTGCGTGCCGGGGCCCTGGGGAGCGTCGTGCTGGTTCTGGTCTGGGAGGGACTCCGTGGCCCTCACGGCCCCGAGCCCCGGGGAGGCCGGGAACCCAGGGCTCCGGACCCCGCAGGCTTCCGTCCACGCGGCTCAGAACACCGCCCGCGCGCGCATGCGTGCTTGACAGCTGCAGCGAGGTGAGGTTTCCATAGAAGACACACAAGTAAGGGACACAAGTTGATGACTTTTGACTCACAGAAGCGTCGCCACGACCAGAACGACCGTTTGCTCCCCGCGCCGCTGGGCGTCCGGTCCCCCGAGTTCCTGCGGGGGAAGCCGCGCGGCCCCTCTGCTGCTCCGCCCGGGCTCTCACCCCGATCGCGGTTCCCAGGGGCGGCCGCGCGGGTCCCCTGGGCGCGGGGCGCTGCGTCCCCTGCGTGGGCCGGTCGGCCGGGGCGGCTCCGGCGTGGGCCGGCGGAGGGAGCCGGCTCCGGGCGGGCTCCGCGAAGCGGGCGCGGCGCCTCCGGCCGCAGGGCGGCGCCTCGTCGCGGCTGCCCAGCGCCTCCCTCCCGACGAGCGAGGCCGGCGGCCGGGTCGCGCGAACCCGCCCCCCGGCTGCTCGCTGCGGCGGCCGGCCCCTCGCCTGTCCCTGGGTGCTGCTGCGGGTACGTCCTGGGGCCTGGAAGCAGCGGCACGTTTAAAAGGCGATTATTTACGTCAGCGTCGAGAGCGTTACACGCCCGAGGCGGCGGCTGCAGTACGGGATATGTCCGCAGGGTGGCAGGGCCGTGCCCCGTGTAGCGGTTCAGGGCTCACACCCCAGAGAAGGCTCTAGAAGGTCCCTGGATGGAAGTCCTTCTAAGGTGTGGGACAGGTGTCTCCATCTCCTAGACAAATCCAAAAAAATGGCGGTATTTAAATCTAGTAGCCAAGCAAACAGAACAGGTGAGGTTAATATTACTATATCTAAGATGCCATTTCAATGTGTTACCAGGAAAAGCCCTTAAGGAAACATTTTATACACTTTTTTTTGGAAACAAAGCCTTCAGAATCCAGTATCTTTTTTCATAACATGGCTCGCCTCGGCACAGACTGGCCGCATTTCGAGGCTCAACAGCCACGCAGGGCTAATGCCTGAGACGGTGTGTGACCTGACCAGAAGATACCAGATGGGGCCCTGTGCGGGAAGGCTGTCACTCCTGTCGAGCCCCTCTGTGCCCTGCTCCTCTTACAACGTGCGTTTAGTGGTCACGCCTGTGCCTCTAACCCAGCGGGTCGAAGAGGGCCTTCCACGTTTGGCCCATGTTGGCGGGTCCCCACGTGTGACCTCAGCAAGTCACCTCGACGGAAGAGGGACACGATGAGCTTGCCCCATGGATGAGGTCGATGAACGCTGATACAGTTAACCTGAGACTAGGACCTCTTTCCAGTTTTCGGTGAAAATAGAATATCCTCCTTACAAGGTAGTTTGAGTCGCGTATTCTGTTACTTGTAGCTGCAAACTAAAGTCAAGCAATACTGAATATTTTACTGACCTAAAGGAATTTCCCTGGAATGATGCATCCAGAGGGGTTTAGAAATAATCCCGGGGCGCCTGGGTGGCTCTGTTGGTTGAGCGTCTGACTCTTGATTTCAGCTCAGGTCTTGATCCCAGGGTCGTGGGACTGAGCCCCAGGTTGGGGTCCATGCTGAGGGTGAAGCCTGCTTGGGATTCACGTGCACTTTCTCTCTCTCACTCTCTCTCTCTCTCTCTTTTTGGTCACAAAGCATGTCATTCAAATTTCCAACATGTAAAGTCTTGCGGCAAATCTTGTTGAAAACAACAGAAATGTAAGTGTGAACCCCCTGGTAAACAATGAAAGCTTATGCAAATGATGCAGCTCCTTCTTGCCGGTACCGGCTGGGAGAGCCAGGCCAGGGAAGGAGACGGGGGCTCCTCTGCTTGAGAGTTGCAGTCCCTGGGGTGGCGTTCTAGAGTCCCAGGACTAGAGAGGTTCCCTAGGGAACCCCTAGCCAGCCCACCCCTTGGGCATGAGTGTACACCCCAAAGAGTACTCTGTGCAGGCGTGTGGGGCAAGACCGGGAATAGTTCCTGTCGCACTGGGTTCTAGAACTGGAGGCTGGTGATGGTTCTGCCGTCCATCAGCCCCTGTGAACAAGAGCAGAGTCCGGGACTTCCAGAAAAACCCCCTGGCTTGGTGAAGCCAGTTAGCGCATGTCAGCCATGTGGGGCCCTGAGACTTCTCCATCGGCCGCGGCTGGGGTCTGTCTGGGTGCTCTACCCTGGAGCTTCTATTGTGACCTAATTGCTAGGGAACCTGAATGACAAGCACAGTAAATACCCAGGCCTGGTGGGGCAGCACTGGGCGGGGGCGGAAGAGATTTGCCCAAAGACCTCGGAGCTGGGATGGCGCGCATCCCGCGGGAACGGCAGGAACACTGGGGTCGGGTGGTCCTGAGAAACAACGGAAGACCGAGTGGGCCCTGACCTCAGCTTCCCTCACCCGGTCAGAGTGGGTCCAGAGAGTCCAGGACCGGACCTGGAAGGCGGCCGGTCGAGTGGTGCCGCAGAGCTATGTGAAGCTGATTTAGGGTTGATGGAGACCAGGGAAATCCACTCTTTGATGAAAATGTCACAAATACCCCAGGAGGCGTCGCGATGATAAGATTTCAGTGCTGACACTGTCAAGGTGAAGACATTCAACGGTTCAATGACACAGGATGTAAAGGACAGGAGAGGTGACGACTGTGTTAAGGGGCACGAACGTTGCCTTGTCTAATGACATGCATCCCTACTGATTGAATCCATTCCATCAAGGCCACGGCCGAGCCAGTGGACAAAGAGCATTCTGAGCTTGAGTTCACTCTGGCTTGAGGGGTTTGAACCAGTGAGTGCCCCTACCCTGTCCTTTCTGCCCCAGGCGTCTGGGACGCTGGCTTTCCAGGTCTTTGGTGACACACCTCTACCCTGTTGATGCCTAACCTTATCCTCCAACTAAAACCACAGTAAATGCTATCTTGCACTTTCTTTGGGTCAGGAATTCAGAAACCACTTAGCTGGGGCTTCTGGCTTGGGGTCTCTCATGAGGTTACCATCATCCGAACAGCAGCCCGGGGTTGCAGGATCTGAGGGTGGGAGCTTTGAAGGGTGCGTGGGTGTCCACACGGCACGGTGACTGGCTTTTCCCAGATCGAGTCACCCAACAGTGACGCTCTGTTGTTTTTCTAACGCCCCGCTGGTTACACAGATTGGCCCGTGCGGTGTGTGTGGGAGCCACACAGGACGTGAGGAGCAGGTGTGGGTCACCCGGGGCCCGTCTCCCCCACGTTCTCCATGCTCACAACACTCCCTCCTGGTTCTTTCTAAAAGGAAAACATACAAAAGAAGACAGAGTAACGGTTTGCTGTGGTCATTTGGTTCCTAGGCTGGAGAGGTGGTCGGAAACAGGGACAGAAAATGAGAACAGGGAGTCATGTGTACATAATGAGGGCGACGGTGACCCGCCAGAATTCAAGAGTAGATTTAAGGGAATGGTTTCCCTTGACATACAGGCAGTCACTTTTTAACTGGGTAAGTACATTTCATTTTTTGCTCAACAAATTTTTTTTTTCAGTTTATTTTGAGAGAGAGAGAGAGAGAGCGTGTGGGGTAAGGGCAGAGAAAGAGAGAACCTCAAGCAAGCTCTGCGCTGTCAGCACAGAGCCTGACGCGGGGTTTGAACCCATGAATTGTGAGATCACAACCTGAGCCGAAAACAAGAGTTGGATGCTTAGACTGAGCCGCCCAGGGGCCCTGCTCAATAAGACTGTGAAGAAGTGTGATTTATTGGTTAAGGGTTAGTCTTTTATCTGAGAGGCTTATTGCCCCCAGAACCTTATTCCATGCCTCTTTTGGGGTGTTGTGGCCAGGCCTCATGGGGATAACGTAGCACCTGGGGGGAAAGACGCAGCCGCGAAGCCCCTTGCTGGAGGCTGGATGGAGACATCTCCCTGGCCTCCATCCCTTTGCCCTTGGTCGGGGAGGAGGGTGGCCTGGACACCACAGAATGTCAGCGTGCTGGACGTCAGGAACTTGGCTTTGCTGGAGGCGTCAGGAAACTGCCTGAGGCCTGTAGCTGAGGCATCCCAGGACACAGGAGAGGGCAGTGACCGAGCCCTCGCTGCACACGAGGAGGACATACCCAGCCTCGGAGTGCGGGTCTATGTCAGTGAATGGGGTGAGGTTCCCAGCCAGACCCCATGGGGAGCTGGGGAACAGGGCGCAGATGGAAATGATGGAGTTGGGTTCCCCTAACTGCCACACTCTCTTCCCTGGTGCAGTGACCCTGAACCAAGACCACAGTGATGGTTTAGGCCAAAACATTGGAGACAGCCATGATAAAATCTGCTCCAAATGCGGTTTGCTGGAGCCTGCAGGTGGCTGTGTCAGGATGGCCCGTGAAGGGTAAGGAGCAATCAGAAAGTGGGGGAGTTGAGCAGAAGGAAGCTGAGGGCCGTGTTGTCGCTTTGACGGGGAGAGTGCCTCGGTGCTTTCTGAAGACCCCAGGACCACACCTGTGAGGACAGAGAAGCTCGGGGGCAGGGTCCTGCAGGCCAGAGCCGCCCCCAGTGGTCTTTACCAGCTAGGAAGCTCACCCCCTTTTGCACACAGCAATCGTGTGCGCACCGGTGGGCTGGACACTTCACACATTTCTCTACGTCCGATGAACGAACCGGAAACCAATCCCTCCGTTCAGTTTTTCCTACTGATTCCCACGATAAAAACAGACACACTGTCTACCTAGTGAGGCCATATAATGTCTACACTGCCTCCTCGCACATGGTTTTATGGACAAAATAGTATTTCTTCTAGATTTTCATCGTCCACTTCATTGTCTCTCGTTTGGAAATAATTTTGAAATTATAATAGACTCTTAGACCTTAAATATTCTTTAGGTCACAAACCATACATACAGCCTTACCCAACTGGGATCATTTGTCCCCCCTAGGAACACAAGAAACTAGACCCAGAAAAAGAGACCATATTTGTGGCTACCGTGGGCTGGGGTGGGGCGGCGGAAGAAGCGGGTGGAGGTGGCCAAGGGCCCCCTTGGAGGCATGATCTCCAGCGGGACCAGAGTGGACCCCGCTGTGTGGTCACCGCTGTGTGGTGCATACGGAAGTCGCTAAGAGCGTGGAACCTAAGAGTTCACATCCCACATGAGATGGTGGATGTTAACTGACTGGTAGTCCCCACATGGTGTGTGGATCAAGTCCTGCTGTGCACCCTACACTGACATGCTGCCGAATGTCAATTATAGCGTGGTAAAACTGGAAAAAGAAAATTCTCATCCCCAGGGAAAAAATTGTACCTATGTGGGTTGGTGAATATGTTAACTAGTCTCACTGCGGTGATCACTTATATATATATGTATTTGTATATATATTTGTATATATATCACTGTGTGTGTACCTATAGTATACATATATCATTACACATATGTACTATATGCACCTACATAGTGATACATCTATAACACACTTACGGTGACACATACGTGGTGAGATATGTGTACACATCTCACTATATATATAAAATGACTCTTGTACAACTGAAATTTATACCATATTCTATGTCAATTATATCTCAGTAAAGCTGGGAAAAAAACATACTAATAATTTATTAGATATTACGGAATTATTGTTAATTTTTAAAGGATTTTTTAACTTTTATTTTTGAGAGAGAAAGAGATCGTGAGTGGGGGAGAGGCAGACAGAGAATCCCAAGCAGGCTCCAAGCTCAGCACAGAGCCTGACATAGGGGTCGACTTCCATGAACTGCAAGATCATGACCTAAGCCAAAATCAAGAGTTGGACACTAGACTGACTGAGCCACCCAGATGCCCCTAAAGATTTTTTAAGGTTTTATTTTTGAAAGTGAGAGAGCATCGGATGGGGCAGAGAGAGGGGGAGACAGAGGATCTGAAGTGGGCTCTGCGCTGTCAGCACAGAGCCTGATGCAGGGCTCAAACTCATGAACCGTGAGATCATGACCTGAGCCGAAGTCAGATGCTTAACCAACTGAGCCACCCAGGTGCCCTGAATTATTGTTAATTTTTAAGGGTGATCATGATATTAAAATGGCATTGCCATATAATGATGGTGATATCATTAAAACCTCTTTTCAGAGTTACATGCTGAAGCATTTAAAGGTGAGATATTATTAGGTTTATAAACTATTTTAAAATATATCAGGAATACAAAAATAAAATACGTATGGAAAAGTGCTGAGAGTTACTGACCTGGTTCAGAGGAGTAATATTTATCAAGTTATTAAAATCAATATGAATATAACGATACTATAATAAAAACAGGCTTTGAAGAGATAGCTTGGGGAATATAGATAGCTAATACATCTAGGAAAGGTCTTTGGCCTTAATGAAAATCTAGGGATGTGTAGTATAATGATAGCATACTGTTTTTCACCAATTAGATTAGTAAAAACTGTTTACAATTGCAAAATCAAGTTTTTAAAAAAAATGTTAATGTTTTTTATTTTTGAGAGAGAGAGACAGCATGAGTGGGGAAAGGAGAGAGAGGGAGACATAGAATCTGAAGCAGACTCCAGGCTCCCATCTGTCAGCCCAGAATCCAATGTGGGGCCTGAACCCATGAACCGTGAGATCATGACCTGAGCTAAAGTCAGAGGCTTAACCGACAGAGCCACCCAGGTGCCCCACAAAATCTAGTTTCAAAGGGATAAAGGGATGAGGTTTTTGGTAAATAGGTACAAGAATTTGAAAGAGCGATTTGGTAAAATATGCCAATGGGCCTTACGGTGATGAGTATCTGCACATGCGGATAGGCCAGTACCGCACCTCCGGGCATCCGTCCCACAGAAACACTAGCCCACGTGTGCAGAAATACACAGGATAGTCACTGTGCCCCTCCCCTTTGCTTGCAATGGATTTCCAGGTGGTACCCGCCTTGGTTCTAATCTCCTCCTACAAGAGCACCACGCATGAAGTGGCTGCTTGAGCATGTCAGTCTGATCAGGAAACTGTTTAAATCTGACGCCTGTGCTCTGGATGAAGGCCACACTCTTTAGCCTGGCAGGAAATGCACTTTTCTCTACTTGAAATTCCACAGATGTCCCAAGCCCTTTCACTTCCCTGTGTACCTGCACGTATTCTCTGACCTGACGATCCCTCTGTGTTGGTAAGGGTGTTACAGAAAGTGGATGGCACCCTCGAGGGAACGGTGGGAGAAAGTTCAAGGAGAGGATGTCTGCGAACATGCGGGCGTGTCTGAAGAGAGCCAACAGAGGTCCAGCAGCATTCTGCACGAGTGGGAGCTGTTCTCACCTTTGATCCGAAGGGAAAAGTGGAAGAACCAATCCCAGAACCCAGCACAAAGGAACGGTAGCTTTCACTAGGCAATCAGCCAAGGACAAACCATGACCCAGCATGGGCGGAGCCAGGAAGACTGCTCCAAGTTGGCCAAACCCATATAGAAGTCAGAAGGCAGAGCTCGGTTGATATAATCCATAGAAGTCCGTTGCCCAGTGCAGAGGGTGGGGCAGAAAGAGGCGTATGGGGGGTCGAGAGGGCAAAAACTCAGCTCAACCATCATTTCCTTGGTAACCATTCCCAGATCTTTCAAGACCGTCATGTTCATTCCCTGTGTCCTTGTCCGGCTCCCTATACAAGCTTCTCATACAGCCTTTCACAAAACGGCGAAGGACTCTGCTGATTTGCCGCCCTTCATTCACTGGACTGTGACATTTCAGTGTATATCTTTGAAACAGAAGGCAATTCTGAGTCCGCAGGCTCAGAGTTAAATCTTGGCCCTGCGGCTTACAAAGGCTTTACTCTTCCACATGTTTTCAATTATTTTGGTAAAACCACGGTCATGATAATACTCCATGGGGTCGTTGTGTGGGTTGAAAGCAAAAGTTTCCTCAAAATAACTCCCATGTTAGAAGAGATTCAATATGTGATTGTGTATTAGATGTGTTCTATTGATGGCTGGGCTCGACTTTGGGATTAGCCTTCCTGTGCGTGGAGGAAGTTACATCTCATGAATACTCTACCTCTGAAGCAGGACTCCGAGCTCACGTTAGAGCTCTCCTCTGCAGCAAGGGTGCAGGCACGTGACCTTGGTCCCCTGGACCAGAATACCGACCTGAAGGCTTCTCTTCGGAACTGAGCACTTGGAGGTGTCAAGTACCACACGGTTCTCACTTCCTGGCGTAGGTGGTGGCAACACCAATTTCCTTTCGAATTTCTTGGCGTGGCAACAATGGCGATATTTTTTCTTTTCATGTCTATTCTGCAGTGTGTCTGACTCAGACCGCTAACGGTTTTCTGTGTCCATTTAGAGCACAGATACAGTTTATTGCAACGTAAGACAATTAATTGGCATCAGTCTCACTCTGTATCTTGTTTCAGCACCTGGACAGCTCATCTCCGTCTGCTCGAGGTGTTCTTTCCCTGAAACTTGAGTGTTTTGGCTTCTTAAATGTAGCTGCTGAATTGCATCAGTGCTCAAGGACGTTTCAGGAGTAGGGAGTTCCTGATTAGGCACGAGGCAGGATTCGCTAGGCAGTGGTGAGGGCATCTCAAACTAGCGAAAGGGTCCTAACAGTTATTAGGATGGGTTGACAGAAGGCGTTTCCTGAGTGAATGAAGGAACTAGTAGCATAAGAATAAAGGCACGCGACACTGCAGGGCGTCCGCTGGACTGAGAAGGAAGGTTTGGGGGTGTTCCGAGGAACTGCTTGATTGCAAACCTCCCCACATGGACAAGAGCTTTGCAAGCAGTAGGCAGGCATCCTCTTTGTTTTGTTTACCTAATAATATCTCACCTTTAAATGCTTCAGCATGTAACTCTGAAAAGCGGTTTTAATGATATCACCATCATTATATGGCAATGCCATTTTAATATCATGATTGCCCTTAAAAATTAACAATAATTTGGGGAACCTGGGTGGCTCAGTTGGTTAAGCATCTGACTTCGGCTCAGGTCATGATCTCACAGTTCCTCTGTCTCCCCCTCTCTCTGCCCCACCCGATGCTCTCTCGCTTTCAAAAATAAAACCTTAAAAATTCTTTAGGAGCATCTGGGTGGCTCAGTCAGTCAAGTGTCCAACTCTTGATTTCGGCTTAGGTTAGGCACAGAGCCTGATGCAGAACTCGAACTCCTGACCCGTGAAATCATGACCTGAGCCGAAGTCGGACACTTAACCAACTGAGCCACCCAGGCGCCCCGCTTCATGTAGTTTGAATGTATTTCATGTCTATCAATAGAAGCATAAATATTTTGGATTGTTATGTCCTTTTGATTTATTTGGAGTTTCTATGATTACAAAGGAAACTTCCATGCTAGTTTTCTTTGCTCTGACATCAGCTTTGATGGAAATATAGCTACTTCTACCTGCTATTGGCTAGTATTAGCATGTCGTGTCTCTCAATTTCCTCGTCTTTTTAACCTACTTGGTCCTTATATTTAAAGTGCATTTCTGGGGTGCCTGGGTGGCCCAGTCTGTGGAGCATCCAACTCTTGATCTAGGTCATGATCTCAGGGTCTCCATATGGAGCCCCCATCAGGCTCTGTACTGAGCATTTCTTGTAGCCCGCATATTTTTGGGTCTTACTCTTTTATATGACAATCTCTGACTTTTAATTTAGGTATTTAAACCGGTAACAATTAAACTGATTTTTTAAAAGGAGATAGAAGTTTATTGAATAGACCACAAAGGAATGGTGGTCCGGGCAGTAGAGGAGAGGCTGTCTGCAAAGGATTTTTTTTTTTTTAGAGAGACGATGCAAGTGAGCGAGGGGCAGAGAGAGAGGGAGAGAGAGAGAAGCGGGGCTCACCTAATGCAGGGCTCAACCTCACGAACTGTGAGATCATGCATGACCTGAGACAAAGTCAGATGCTTAACAAACTGAGCCACCCAGGGGCCCCTGGCCAAGTGGTTTTAAAAAATATTTATTTATTTTGAGAGAGTGAGAGTGAGAAAACACAAGTGGGGGAGGCGTGGAGAAAGAGAGGGGGAGAGAGAGAATCCCGAGCTGTAAGTGCAGAGCCCGATGCAGAGCTTGATTCCATGAACTGTGTGATCATGACCTGAGCCGAAATCAAGAGTCGCGGATGCTTAACCGACTGAGTCCCCCAGGCGCCTTGCTGTTCATATCCCAGTCACTTCAGTTTAAACTTTACCCTCTTCTGCCTTCCTTTGGAGTAACCGAGTGTTTTTTATGATTCTGTTTTATTTTCTTGTTGATTTATTAACTACCGCTCTCTGTTTTGATAGCAACGTTAGGGTTTATAGTATACACCTAACCTGTTACAGTTTGCCTTCACATGATATCGTAGGACTTTGTGTGTCAGACCCTTGCAACAGGACACTTCCATTTCTCCTTTTCCAGCCTTTCTGCTACTGTCAGACCTTTTTCTTTTGCATTCATTATAAACTCCTCAATCCACTGTTATTATTATTATTTTGAAAATGTCTATTTGTTTATTTATTTTGAGAGAGAGAGGGAGCAGAGAATCCCAAGAAGGCTCCACGCTGTCAACACGGAGCCTGACGTGGGTCTCAGTCTCGCCAACCGGGAGATCGTGACCTGAGCTGAAAATCAAGAGTCAGACACTGAACCGACTGGGCTGCCCGTGGCACCACTGCTGTTATTTTTTTATTACTCGAGGCTGAAAGCCTAAGACTGTCAGCAGAAGCGTGGAGGACTGTGAGGAGGAAGAGGCCCTCCAGTCCTAAACGAACAGTCTGGGCAGCATGACTTCTGTGTCACGGGCGAAGACTGGAAAACCAAACTGAAAAAGCGGGGTTGGAAAATTATTCAACACATTGTCTGACTCTGTTCAGCCTGGTATAATAAAGGGTCACGGACTGGTGGCTTATACAGCCATTTGTTTCTCACAGTTCTGGAGGCTGGAAGTTCAAGATCAGGGTGCTGGCCTGGGCAGGGGAGAGCCCCCTTCCAGGTTGCAGAGAGCCTACTTCTTCCTTTCATCCTCACATAGAAAAAGGGACAAGGGAGCTTCTTGGGTCTCTTTCATAAGGGCACTAATCCCATGCATGACGACTCCACCCAATAATCACCTCCCAAAGGCCCCCACCTCGTAATATCATCACATTGGCCATGGGGTGTCAACCTAAGAATTCGGAGGGGGAGAACACAAACATTCAATCATAATACACATTATGTTCGTTATTGAGTTGGCTTGGGCCATCCGTTACACAAATTCATCCAACCATTGGGACCTTCCACCTGATGTTTATGCTACTTAAACCAAAGCCACTTGAAGACTAGATTCCCAGTCTAGGCTTGAAACAAGGAAGATGCAACTCTGGAGAAAAGACCCTACTCCATTCTGCCCAAGTGGCTGTAGATCGGATGACAAAGTCATAAGCATAACGTGTATAATTACGTATCACATGAAATACCATCTCCGGTGCCAGGAAAGCATCAGTTGTAATGGAGGAAGCACCGTCACCTCCTCTCCATTTCAGGGGACCCCATTTCTTCTCTAAGGAAAACATGCAGTTCAGGGTCTGGGCACTGCATAGAGGGAGTGAGAAAGAGAAATAGGGGCACCTGGGTGGCTCAGTCGGTTAGGCCTCTGACTTCGGCTTAGGTCAGGATCTCACAGTTTGTGAGTTCGAGCCCCGCATCAGCCTCTGTGCTGACAGCTCAGAGCCTGGAGCCTGCTTCGGAGTCTGTGTCTCCCTCTCTCTCTGCTCCTCCCCTGCTCGTGCTCTGTCTCTCTTTCTCTATCAAAAATAAATAAACATTGAAAAAAATAAAAATAAACATTAAAAAAAGAAATAAATAATATTCGGGAATACATATACTACATATCATGATTTGGACCAATCATAAGAATTTTTAATGTATACTTTATCACATATTTATATAATTTATTAAGGTTTTATTACTAGATGGCTACATTTTTAAAAATATTTTTCAGAGAGCGAGAGAGAGAGAGCGCATGCGAGCAGGGGAGGGGCAGAGAGAGAGGGGGACAGTGGATACTACGTGGGCTTTGTGCTCACAGCAGAGAGTTCGAACTCAGGAACAGAGAGATCATGACCTGAGCCAAAGTCAGATGCTCAACTGACTGAGCTACCCAGGTGCCCTAGATGGTTACATTTTTTAAAAAAGTTTATTTATTTATTTTGAGAGAGGCAGAGACGGCTCCAGTGGAGGCAAAGAGGGAGGAGAGAGAGAGAGGGAGAGAGAATCCCAAGAAGGCTTTGCGCTGCCAGTGCAGAGCCCGTTGCCGGGCTCAGACCTAATCAGTGATGTCATGATCTGATACAACATTACATGTTACTAAATTATACATTAATACATTAATATATTAATTTTGGTAGTGTTATTGTTTCAACATACTATTGATAACGCAAATCAACATATTGGTATTAGTAAGAAATATTGTCATTCAAACAATTTTACCAAGCGAAAAGTGGACTGTACGTCTACATAATTTGAAACATAAGAAACAGGGAAATCTGTACGTCTCCGGTGCTGTGTCAAACGGACGGCTGGCAATTTCCCCCTCGTGTAGGGAGTTTAAGGACTGGCCCAGCACCTGCCCGAAGGCGCGGGCGCGCGCTGGCCCCGGCGGCTGCGCGCAGCTGCCGGAAGCTTTTCAGTCCTGCGGAGACACCGCCCGCCCGCAGATGGCGCTGTGACTCGACTCGTTGCCCCCAGAGGGACGGGGACACCGGGCGCCACGCCCGGGCCTCCTGGGGCTTGTAGTTCGCGGCCTCTGGTGCGCAGGCGCACTGCGGAGTCCGTCCCGGGCGCGCTCGCGGGGGCGGCGGCAGCGGCGGCGCGGCGTGAGTTAACGGGGCGCAGGGAGGGGGCGCGGGCCGGGGGCGCGGGCTCTGGGCCCGAGGGGCGGAGGGAGGTGGGGTCCGGGACTGGCCGCGGCTGGCCGGGGCGGGGGCCGGGGGCGTCCGATCGCGGCGCCTTGGATGGCACCTGCGCCCACCTCGGGGTCCCGGCGCCTGAAGACGGATGTGCGGGGCCCGGGCCGGGGGTCCGGCGGGAGGAGCGGCCGAGGCGTTCCGGTGGGCGTTTGCCCTGCCTGTCACTCTGGAGGCGACGGAGGCCGCCCCGCGCCCAGAATGGCACAGCTGACCCTTGCCCGGTGGGGGGGCCCAGCCTGAGCCCCAGGGGGGGCGCTCTGCCGTGAGCGGAGAGGCTGCTCTCGGAAGCGAAATGGAATAAACCTGTTTGCTCTTAAAGGGCGAGAGGGGTCGGAACGCTCAGACTTGGGAATGTAAATTCACTCGCGCTCCTCACCCGGCGCGATTCTGCCTGGCCCCGTCCCCCTGGAGACACTTGGCCGTGCTTGGGGCCGTGGGTGGTTGTCGTGACGGGGAGCAGGGGGTGGGGGGCAGTGCCTGGGGGCATGCTCCCGGCATCGAGTGGGTGGAGGCCAGGGGTGCGGCTCAGCCCCCTGCAGTGCCCAGGACGCCCTCCCCACCCCCCGAGAGTGATCCAGCCCAGTGTCCACAGGGCTCAGGGGGAGACACGCTGTGTTAATTTGGAAAACCAATTGAGTCCGACCCCTGCTCGCTAGATACCAGAATAAATCCCCAAAGGGTCAGACCATAGGAACCAGAGTGACCCACTCCCAGCATCTGTGAGTCACCTCCTCCCTCCCCCCACCCCTTGTGTGTGTATTAATTGTGTGCAGCCTCCTGGGACCTCAGTAGGGCAGATAATGATGGCACACAAAGTCTCTTGGGGGGGGTGTGGAATCCCCTAAACCAGGGACACCTCATTTGCGAGTGACTCTGTCCCTAGGGGACCCTGGGTGGTATCTCGGGACATCTGTGGTTGTCACACGGGGGGGAGCCCCTGGCATGGGGTAGGTGAGGCCAGGGACGCTGCCCACTCCTCACAGTACCCAGAACAGCACCCCCCACCCCGCGAGCAGCCCCCACCCCCTCAACAATGACCCGCATCGTTCACAGTGATGACCGGGAGACCCCGACTTACACTTCAGCATTGTGGTTCTGGTGGTGTCCAGGGTCCCCTCCACTTATGCCCAGACGCACCTGCCAAGGAGTG
>PITB01033057.1:0-14378 GCA_004024585.1 Paradoxurus hermaphroditus
TTGTAGTTTATATTTTCTTATTTACCAAATGTTTTCGCTTCTCAGTAATACGTGGTTTTAACAGTACTTTAACTTCCGTTCTGAATAAATGAATTCCGGAAGTCCCTGCTCATACAAAAAGATCAGAGAAAGTTTTACTTTCATCAAACCACTCCCTGAAATAATGGAGGGATCTATAGCATCCAAGGAAAAGGTGAAAAAGATAATAGATGAATGGATTAGGAAAGTGAAACATGACAAGGAGAAATAAGAAAATAACTTGCTATTTAATTTCCAAGTTTTGCTGAGTGTTTCCAAAGATCAATGAAACTCGTGGGCTAAGAAAGTAAATTCACCTCAATGAACAGAAATAATTTCTCTCACAATTAATATTGACAAATATATTATCTGACAGTGATGAAGATTTGATGAGAAAGGATATTGTTGCTTTCCTTGACTTTCAACCCACAGATAAGGAACTATCTTTATCTCTGTTCATTGTAACCAATCTCATACAAAATTTTTTTAATCATAGGTACAATTTTAAAAGAATATTTTACTTACCTGAGGAAAAGGAAACTTAAGGAACGATTTGTCATATTATCTAACACTCACGTCTCTCTAAATTTTATACTTTCCATATAAAATTTATGTCTAAATGTTCCTTTACTTGGAAGTTAATTTATCTAGTCCTATTTTCATTTGCTTCAACATTTTATATATTTTTCCTAACATATCTTTTCTGACAATTAACTATTACATGTCTAAATAGACAACAATGCTATTGCGAATGTTGAATTTAATCTTCCATAACCTTAGAATGTGTTGGGTTCTTTCAATTTGGAGACTTTAATCATTTTTGAGAATGCATGTGTTCACGCTGTTTCTAGACAGATTTTCTCTGTAAGGAAAAAAAAACCTAGGTATTAATAATTCCAAAATCCTGGTAAGTTTTGAACTGAAATTTTACACTAAAATATGGATAGATATCATGCTCAAAATAGCTACTGCGGGTGTAAGAGTTGATGATTTCAGAATCAGTCAGCCTACATTTTTGAATCAGTATTCTCACACCCTATTATGTTGAGAAAATGTTATTTTACTTTGAAACAATGACAAAAATGAATTAAATAGAATCATGTAAGACTCCTCAATGTGGGATCCAAATTAATGCCAAATTAATGTCTCTTAAATATGCATAATATTTAAATAAAACCAGTGTATTAGATTAAATTACCAAAAGAGAATGCAGTTCTAGTTATAATGTGATAAGTATTGGCATACTATTCTCTTACTGCATCATCTAAAACATCCCACAGATGTTGCAAATCATATTTTTAAAGACCTTGTATAGGAAAACAGGGTTACATGAACCAAAATGTCACAGAAAGAGTAGTCTTTCCTATGTTAAGCATCAATAGCTGTTTTTTGTTGTTTGTTTTTGTTTTGTTTTGTTTTGTTTTGTTTTTTTGGTGTGTGCGTGTGTGTGTGTGTGTGTGTGTTTTATCCTGAGGTTATTCGTTACTTTCAGATGTAGGCTTGGCCCACAGAGAGGGTCATGTGAATTATCAACACAACTATTTAGAAACTTAAAAACTCTAAATGTGTGACCTATTTTCCCATGGTGCACTTATTATGTTGAGATCGTCTATAGCAAATGTATCATGGTCTTTCCTCAAGATATTTACCAAAGTTGGAAGTACTGTGAAGTGTGAGATCAATGAGCAAAAGTCCAAATCTCTGAAGAACTGAGAGTAGGCTAAGGAGAAAGAGAGAGTGCCAGGCTCTTAATGCAAAGTCCACACGACATAAGCTCAAGGAACAAGGAATAGAGGCAGGCAGAATCTCATCGAACCTGTAACACATTGCTCAACTGGCCCAATTTCTCACTGAATTTTTGCGATCAGCCTCTTCCTCTATCTGCTTATCCAAGTAAAAAAAGACCTTCATCTGTTGAAGACAAGATGAACCAGCAACTTGGGGAGCCTGATTGGCTCAATCCGGTAAGCATCCAACTCTTGATTTCAGCTCAAGTCATGATCTCACAATTAGTGAGTTCAAGCCTCTCATCAGGCTTTGTGCTGACAGCTCAGAACCCGGGGCTTCTTTCAGATTCTGTGTCTCTTTCTGATTCTCTCCCTCTCTTTCTGCTCCTCCCCCACTCATGTTCTGTCTGTCTGCCTCTCTCTCCCAAAAATAAATAAATTTTAAAAAATTAAAAATATGTATATATAAAATAGTAAGTACTGGTATAATGATAGACATTATAGATCTATAGCAGAGAGCTGAGAAATAGTCCCCTCACACAACCAGTCCATATGATTAATAAAAAATAATTAAATAAATAAAACAAAAAAAACCACTGTGTTAGTGGGAAAAGGATAACACTTTTAAATAAATGATGCCAAGATAATTAGATATGCATTAGAAAACAGTATGTTTAGACACTTTCCTAAAGTTTACGTAAAAAGATAATTTGATATGAAGTATATATTCAGTTGTAGAATATAAAATAAACAGCTCTTAGAAAGAAAGAGAAGGGAGAATAATATCTTTATGCCCTCATAATAAGCAAAGATTTCTCAAATAAGACACAAAATGCAGCAAAATGTTTTAAACTGATTTCTAAAAATTGATAAATTGATTTTTTTATAAAATTCAAAATGTATGTTTATCAAAAGACAATACTATTACAAAATATTGCAAGTCAAAGCCTGGGAGGAGATTCTGGTCACACATTAGATAAGAAAATTGTACTCACATGTAACATAGAGATTTCTATAAAATTAATGAGAGAACAGACAAAATATTAATGGACCAAAATCCTGGACAGACACTTTGCAATAGAACATACAAAATAACAACAAACATAAACCAAATTCAAATTCAAACCCCAGTGCACTCCCACTACATGAATCATACCTCAAGTCTCACCCACAACTGATGTAGATTAAATTTAGGCGAAATTTTAGAGTTTGGACTGTGGAGTTAACGCTAGAATGAGGTAAGAACTTTAAGTGTGTCGGGATGGAATGAATGTACTTTGAATGAGAAAAGGGCATACAATTTGGGGGCCACAGGTAGAATATTACGGACTGAATGTTGGGTGTCCCCTCAACTTTTGTTTTTCAACAGTATGCTGAAACTTTTAACCCCAGTGCGATGGTATTTAGAGATGGAGTCTTTGGGAGGCAGTTGGGGTTGGATGAATTTATGAAGATAGGGACCCATGATGGGATTAATGACCTTACAAGAAAAGGAAGAATTGAGCTTCTTTTCCCTATTCTTTGTGAGGACACAGTGAGAAAGTGGCCCTATGCGAGCCAAGAAGAAGGTTCTCTCCAGAGCCCAACCACTTTAATCTCACAGTTCCAGCCTCCAGAATGATGAGAACTAAGTTTCTGTTGTTCAAGCCACCCAGTCTATGGTATTTTTTCATGGCAGCCTGACCTAAGACAAGTTTGATTCATTTATTCAAGTGATCTTTGTTGGGAATTGATTATATGCCAGAGACTATTATGGCCCTCAGGATTCAAAAGTGAAAAAAAAACAAAAAATTTCTTCACATTTTCTATCTTTACCTCCTAAAACTCTGAGAAAGAATCTAGAGTTAAGCATCTAAATTGCCATACTTAGTTAATATCCTGTATCTTATCTTTTCACCCTGTAGCTATTGATTCTACACTTCGTACTCCATCTTAGATGTTTGTGCATAAGGAAGTCATTTAAGAAAAAATAGCGATGTTACTAGGAGATATATATACACATATACACGTACACACACATATAAATGGCATTCATACATGAAGCCAACTATGTATAAATTAAATAATAATTTTTTTTTTATAAATGAGTACAAAATTAAGTCGCTGACTTTGGTTGTTAATATTCTATAACTCTTTTCTTGGGCCTTTTTCGTCTAAAATCGGATCTTAAACCATTTTCATTATATTCTGTGCTGCTATACGGTAGAAACACATAATCTAACTAGATTGTTCTATTAGCAAAATATATTTTTAAATCCTCACCAATACTCAATTCAGTCTTTTCAATGTTCCCATCCCTGATGTAGTTATCTAACTTTGTAGCACGCGTAAGGAATAATCCAACAATGTTTGGCTTCTTAACATAATTTCCTGCACGGTAGGCATATTCAGTTTCCAAACTACACCTAAGCAAATATTTTCCTTTGGTGATTATTTTAAGACAAAATACTATAAATACTAAAATTGAGTCTAATTGCTAGTTCTCATTTTAACACCTCTGCTAGCATAAAATGATAGCCTTTTTCTGCAATTTCTTTAGTCTTACTTTAATATGTTAATTGATATTCTTGTGAGCAGATAATGATGTTTATTTAGAAAACTTGCTACATTATAGTAATAAGTAGTTAGTATTGGGCATAATGTCATAAGAAGCAGCAATAATTATATTGAAAGAACAGTGTTTTTTAAATAAAAAAATCACATGGGCATATCCTGGTGCCATCGCATATTACCTTGTTCAATGTACTCAACCTTCTTTTCTTTAAAAAAAAAATAGTAGTAAAAAAACATATTCCATGATACACCATTAACAATAAGCACAGTATTGCATCCCATCTTTTGTGACAAATTCTACACCCATCAAACAGGAATTCCCCAGTTCCCCTTTCCCCCTTCTCCCCCCCAACCACCATTTTTTTAAGGCTTTATTTAAATTTCACTTAGCATACAGTAATATTAGTTTCAGGTGTACAATATAGTGATTCAACAGTTCCATACATCACCCGGTGGTCATCACAAGTGCCCTCCTTAATCTCTATCCCTTATTTAACCCATCCCCCCACTCACGGCCCCTCTGGTAACCATCAGTTTGTTCTCTGTCCTTAAGAGTCTGTTTCTTGGTTTGTCTTTCTCTTTTTCCCTCTATGATCATTAGTTTTGTTTCTTAAATTCCATATGTTAGTGAAATCATATGGTATTTTTCTTTCTTTGACTGACTTATTTTGCTTAACATAATACTCTCTAGCTCCATTCACGTCATTGCAAATGGCAAGATTTCATTCTCTTATGTGGCTGAGTAATATTCTATGGTGTATATATATATACACGTATATATATGCCACATTTATGTATATATATGCCACATTTTCTTTATCCATTCTACTTTCTGTTTCTATGAGCCCGATTAATTTAGATACCTCATATAAGAGAAAGCACGCAGCATTTGCATGAAATTTCTAAGAAAAATGTTGAAGATGTAGTTTGGATTTGTTTTTCTCACTGGTTATATTAAAATGTGAGAAGAGGGGGTGCCTAGGTGGCTTAGTTGGTTGCGTTCAACTTCAGCCCAGGTCATGATCTTATAGTCCATAGGTTCAACCCCTGAGTCAGGCTCTGTGCTGATACCCCGGAACCTCTTCAGATTCTGTGTTTCCCCCTCTCTTTGCCACTCCTCCAGTAGTCCTCTCCCTCTCTCTCTCAAAAATAAATAAACATTATTATTTTCTCTTTTATTTTGAGAAGAGGGAAATTATTTAGAGTTGGAATTGTTAAGCAATAAAGAGTCAGAACTTACAGATTGGAAATTTCTCAGCCTGTCCATACTGCAAAACGTGAGGATTGGGCCATGTGACCATTTGATAAAGAGATTAGAATGATTCGCTCATCTAAACAGAAGCTAGGAGCTATTGTTCATGATAATAGAAGAATGCCTCAAAAGTGATTCAGAGGTCATTAGGACTGCCACTCCCGTCATAACCCTGGAATGCGTGGTCCTGGTGGGACATGACTACCAGCCCTGCCTAGGTTTTAAAGTGTACGGATGGGGCCACAGCCTAGAAGAGTCACAGGCCCTGGCAGAACTGCAACAGGGCTGGGGCCCCAGTAGAGCTGCAGTGCCATGTCCCACAGAGCCACCAGGGTGACTTACTACCCCACTGGGCCTGCAAAACCCAGCATGCAGTCAAAGACCTCAAGACTTATGGTCTAATAGAATTTTCCCTGTTAGATTTTGGACTTATTTGGAACCTGTCCCTCCTTTCCTCTTTCCTATGTCTCCTTTTGAAATGGGAATGTCTACCCTATGTCTGTCCCACTGTTGTATTTTGGTTTTAATTTTTTTTAAGTTTATTTATTTATTTTGAGAAAGAACAGGGGAGGCACAGAGAAAGAGAGAGAGAGAGAGAGAGAGAGAGAGAGAGAATCCCAAGGAGGCTCCAAACTGCCAAGGCAGAGCCATATATGGGGCTCAAACCCAGAAACTGTGAGATCATGACCTGAGCCAAAATCAAGAGTTGGACTCCTAACCAACTGAGCCACCCAGGCACTCCTCACTGTTGTATTTTGGAAGCATATAACGTGTTTGGCTTCACAGGTTCACGGCTACAGAAGAGTTGGCCTCAGGATGACTCATACCTTGAGTCTCATTCATATATGATGTGGATGATATTTACGTGAGACTTTGAACATAGACTTTAAAGTTAATACTGGAATGAGTTAAGACTTCTGGGGCTATTGGGATGGAATGAATGAACTTTGTATGCAAAAAGGACTGATTTTGGGAGTCCAAGATGGAATGCTTTAGACAGAATGTTTCCTCCCAAAATTCATAGGTTGAAAATTAATCCTCAGTGTGATGGTATTTGGAGAATGGACCTTAAGTCATGAAAGAAGAGCTCTTATGGATGGGATTAATGAGTTTATAATAGGTTACAGGGAGAGGATAGATGTCTACCATTTCCTGATCAAACCCAGGTGATCAGAAGTTGAAATCTGCTGTTTACAACCACCTGAGTCAAACTCTCAAGTGATTGAGACTCCAGCCAATAGTTTGACTTCAACCTCAAGACTGATCACTGAGCCAGAACCCCTGAACTAAGTATTTTGGGATTTATGACCCTATAAAGTGTTAGATAGCAAAGGTTTGTTGTTTTAAGCTATTAATTTTGGGTTTGAAATGTTATGCTGCAATAAACAATAATAAAATAGGAACACAGAAGCAAACAAAATAAAATTTCTTTAGAGACTATAGAGCACCACATAATAAATAATTGGCCCAATGGTAGTTCTTAAACACTAGAATAATTTTATACTCCAGTATGGATACAGCCTATGTTAGGATTCTGGAAATTCAGTCTAGTTCTAAATAAATTACAAAATCCATGTATTGGAAGGTCATTGGCCCAAAGCTAATCCCCTATAAACTTGACTTTCGGATGAGAAGTTAGTCTCTTTCAAAGCCCCAGGGAAAATAGCTAAAACCCAGCGCTTATGGCAATTGACTCCCAGTCAGTCACAATGCTTAAACTGGAGCCCTTGATCATAACAGGCGAGAGCGATTGCGTCGAATGAATGCTGATGTGGTCAGTCCAGACACTGACTTATCACATTATAAACTGCAATGGCACATCTCCAGCTTCCCTCTGGCTGTAGAACACAGAAGTTCCTTACAACACAGCGCGAAGGTTGGGAGTGGAACCCAGGCTCCGTCATGTTATACATTCTGGACTCATAAAGGCAATGAGGCAAAGGAAGCCTGGTACTTCTCTAATTATTCGCTTTAAAAGTTCAGTTGCCCAGTAGTTGGGATTCTTTTCTCAGTGTCTAGTTCTCATCGGGACAGATCTTTGTGTACTAGCCTAAAATGCAAAGAACACACTGTCCCTGGGAGAGAATAACAAGGACCTGTTTCTAAATATATACATGAAACACTGTGTTCATGTTTGAGCAACAGCTTGGACAGGACTTAGCATGTTAGGAAACAAAAAACAAACAAATAAGCCCTACCTTCACCCCAGCTTCTACATGAGGAAATTCCAAATTATACCACAGGAATGAAGAAGCCAAAGTAGAAGACATTTGAGTGTGGGAAAGTAAAGACAGCTAGAACACGCAAAGCAGGATAACAGAGATCTAGAGCTACGCAGAGAAAAAGTGACCTGCAGAAGCAGCATAGGGGACATCACAAATCTTTGGCAGAATACTAATGCATGCACAGATATAGTAAAAATCCACAAATCTGACCCAAGCTGAACTACAAAGAAAGAAAGATGGGGCGCCTAGGTGTCTCAGTCGGTTAAGCATCTGACTTCAGCTTGGGTCATGAATTTGCAGCTTGTAAGTCCAAGCCCCACATTGGGCTCTGTGTTGACAGTTCAGAGCCTGGAGCCTGCCTTGGAGAGCTTCTCTCTTTACTAGTCTTTCTCTCTCTAAAAACAAACATTAAGAAAATAGAAAAAAGAAAGAAAGAAAGAAAGAAAGTCACTGATTCCTGCAACCTAAGATATTCCTCAAACACACAAATGACAGAGAATCATTCACATTCCCACCACACAATGGAGTGACCATGATAAATGGAAGGGTCTTTTGATATCTATCCCAAAACTGCCATACTTACTAATTGGTCTAAACTAGCAACTGGGATTAAAAACTCTTCTCGATCTGCCCCCTCTACTCTCAAAAATGACCATAAAACTCAAGCCTGAAATTGGTAGATGAAAAAAGAAAAATAAAAAGATAGATAAGAAAAGACCCCACTGATCCAGTAATAACTTAAATGTCTTCAGAGACAAAACCTAATATAGAGAAAATCATTAAAGAAATAGAGAAAATCAGTAAAAAATCTGAAATTTATAAGTGCCAGCCCCCAATAAAAATATAACAGATTTGTGAAAAATAGGAAAATATTACCCACAACCAGGAGAAAAGTTGATCAATAAAAGCATAAAAATGAAAGAGATGAACCGCGCCTGGGTGGCTAGGTCAGTTGAGCATCAGACTCTTGATATAGGCTCAGGTCGTGATCTTATGGTTTCTGGATTCAGTCCTGCCTCAGGCTCTGTGCCAACAGTGAGGAACCAGCTTGGGATTCTCTTTCTCTCTTTCTCTGCTCCTCCCTCTCAAAAATAAATAAATAAATAGATAATTGAATAAATAAATAAACAAAAAAAAATGAAAGAGATGATAAAGTTAGCAGACAAAGGTGTTATAAATGCTTAATACTCAAGTATTTTTTTTTAAAGTTTTTAATGTATATTTTTATCTCAGAGAGAGAGAGAGAGACGCAGTGAGCAGTGGAGGATCAGAGAGAGAGGGAAACACAGAATCTCAAACAGACTTCGAGCTGTCAGCACAGAGCCGGACGCAGAGCTCAAACTCATAAACCATGAGATCGTGATCTGAGCCAAAGTCAGAAGCTTAACCGACTGAGCCACTCAGACCCCCCCTTAATGCTCCAGCATTTAAAAGTAAACATGAATGTAATGAATGTAGCATCTGAAGATATAAAAAACAACCAACTACAACTCTTACATATAAAAAAATGTATTTGAAATAAATATTTCCCTTAATTTGATTACCAATACATCGGAGACTGAAAGACAACAAATCGGTGAACTTGATAAGATAGCAATTTTTTTTTTTTAATTCACGAAAGATAAAAGACTGAAATAGAAGGAATGGAGACCAAAGATTTGTAATAAATGTAACAAACATCTAATGGAAGAAAAAGCAAAGGGATGACAGGTAAAAATTATTAAAAAACAAAAAAGATTAAAAATGTTCAAATAGGATGAAAACTCTAAGCTCACAGTCCAAGAAGCTCGAAACAATTTCAACCAGGAGAACCAAAGAAAATTATACAGGCCTGTCGAAATCAAATTCCTGAAAACCAAAGTCTAAAACATTCTTGACAACAATGGTCAAAAGCACATCATTTTCAGAAAGACAAAGAATGATATAAAAAGGTCAAAGAAACTATGTAGTCTAAAAGACAATGAACAATCTTAATACCACATATGGAGTAAAAAAAGAAAAAAATTAAAATCATATAGGGAGTAAAAAAATAAATACAAATTTTAAAATTAGCTAAATGTATTTTTTAAATTAAGCCAAAATTAAGATTTTTCAGACAACAAAAGTTAAGAGGATTCACTGTCAGCAAACCTGCAGTTAAAAAAAAATGTTAAAGGAAGTACTTCAAGCATTAAAAGAATAATCTTAGTTCTTTAAAAAGAGAGAACTCTAGAAATAGAAAACTGGTAAATATGTAGATAAAAATGAAATATTTTTTTCTCACTGAACTAAGAGGTACAAATTGCCTGGTATAAAATAAATAAGACACAGAGATGAAAAGCACAACACAAGGAATATAGTCTATAACATTGTTATATAACATTGTATGGTGATAGAAAGTGATCATATTTACCATGGTGAGCACTGAGTAATGCACAAAATTATTGACTAACCATGTTGTACACCTGAAACTAATATAACATTACATGTCAATTATACTTCAGTTGAAAAAGCAACTTATTTACAAGGCAAGTATTTTAAATAAATAAATGGCAATGTATTGTGGGATTTGTAACATATGTAAATGTAAAATGTTGAGAACCATAGCACAAGGGATTGGTGAATAAAATGAAAATTTAGTGATGCAAGAACCCTATATTATATATGAAGTGGTATATTATTTGAAAACAGATTGTTGTAAGTTAAGGATATAATAATTGTAAATAATTTTAAATTAAATGACATAATTAAAAATAAATAAATAATTATAAGTTATTTGAAAGACACTAATTACCAAAGCCTAGTAACAAAATAATAAAAAACATGAGTAGTTTTATAACAAATAAATTATGTATATATATGTATATATATATAATTTCCATTATAAAGTATACTTTATGCTTTCATGGTTTTATCATTAAATTTTTTCAAATCTTCAAGGAAAACATAACACCATCTTCAAATAAACTCTTTAAAATAATATAGAAAAAAGATTTATTTCTAGCTTATGTTTTTGTGGCCAGTATTACATTTGTACCAAAAACTAGATAAAGACATTACAAGAAAAAACAACAACTATACATGATATCTTACATAAATATCAACAAAATATTTAACAAAATAGTTTAAATCCAAATCAGCAACACGTAAAAATAATACATCATCAATAAGTAGGATTTATGAAAGAAATGCAAGGTTTAACATTTTTAAAATCAATTTAACCTACGATATTAACAGATTAAAAGAAAAATATGATGATCTCAACAGATGCAGAAAAGAAATATATGACAAAACTCAGCATAAAGCTCAAAATAAAAAACACAGGAGACTAACAGAAAAAATATTCCTCAACCCAATAGGAACATCTATAATAAACCTACTGCAGCTATAATAACTAATTGCAAAATACTAAATGTTTTCTGACTAAGATTTGGAATAAGCACTTTGATTATATATCGCAATGGAAAATTGGATCCAAGCCATAGTATAATTAAAGAAGTAAAATTATACACAGTGGAAAAGAAATTAAGCTTTCTTATTCACACAAAAACGTGATTGTATTTGTAGGAAATCCTAGATATTCTATGAAATATACTATTAGCATTAATAAGTTACATTAGCAAAATTGTAAGATACCACTATAAAAGAAATCTATGTGTTTCTGTATACCAAAAATGATTGCTTTTGAAGTTGCTTATACTTCTTAAATTAACATTCCATACAGTGATAAATTAAACAAAATACACATGAAACCTATGTAGGGGGAATTATTAAACATTACTGAGGGAAATTAAACAGCATTCATCATCAGGGAACTGCAAATCAAGACGACAGTGTGAGGTATCACCTTGCACCTATGAGAATGGTTAAAACAACAACAACAACAAAAAACAAACAAGAAATAACAAGTGTCAGTGAGGGTGTGGACTAAGGGAACCCTGTGCACCGTTAGTGGGAATGTAAATCAGCGCAACTACTGGGGACAACAGTAATGAGGTTCTTCAATAAATTAAAAATAGACATATCATATGATCCAGTAATTCCACTACTTACCTAAAGGAAAAAATTACTAATTCAAAAAGATATATGCACCCTTATGTTTATTGCAGCCTTATTTACAATAGCCAAGATATGGAAGCAACCCAAGTATCCGCTGATAGATGAATGGATAGAAAAGAAGTACACACACACACACAGGCAAATACACAACTCGGCCATAAAAGAAAGATGAGATCTTGCCATTTTCGACAACACGGATCTTAGGAGATTCTTTTAACACTTCAATTGATTCTTCGTTTGTTTTCCTGTTATGCACAGAAACTAAAATGTTTCCACTTATGTAGATTAAACTGGTTTAGAATAAGTGAATAAGGGAATTATGAGAAATTTGTTTTGAGCATAGGTGGACTGTGCGAGACTTAACAGAAAACTAGGGGAGGAGGGAAGAAGGGAAAGAAAAAAGACACAGAGAAGGAGGAAGACAAAACATAAGAGACTTAAATACTAAGAACAAACTGAGGTTGGAGGGGAGAAGGGGAGGGAGGAGATTGGGTGACGAGCACTGAGCAGGGCACGGGTTGGGAGGAGCACTGGGTGTTGTATTGAAACCAATTTGGCAATAAAAAGTTTTAAAAACTTTTGTTTTGACTCATACAATGGGGCAAGTTTACATCTACAATTTTTTAATCACAAGTATGGTTAAATAGCATAAGAGTACACAAGCCCTCTCTTCACGTCTCATGTACCTCTCTCAATGACAGCGTGAGGACATTAAGCAGTCTTTCTTTTACACGTTAAGAAACTGACTCTCAAAAATTTTAAACAAACTAGCCAAAGGTAGGCAGTTAATCCATCAAGTCTGAATCTAAGTCTTGTGTCCTTACCACATTTCTTGGTTAACTAAAGTCCTCATTCTTAGAGGACCTGAGTTGCTCTCTACTGACCCTTGAATTAATAATATACAGACTTCTTCAGACTGTTTCAAAATTTGAATATTAGCGTAACTCTATTAACTGAAAGGATAGTTTCTTATTTATTTGTCTTTAATTTTTAAAAATGTTTTGATGTATTTATTTTTTGAGAGAGAGAGAGAGAGACAGAGCACGAGCAGGGGAGGGACAGAGAGAGAGGGAGACACAGAACCTGAAGCAGGCTCCAGGCTCTGAGCTGTCAGCACAGAGCCAGACGTGAGGCTCGAACTCACAAACTGAGAGATCATAACCTGAGCTGAAGTCGGACACTCAGTTGAGTGAGCCACCCAGGTGCCCCAAGGATAGCCTTTTTATTAAACAAATAGAGGAAATCATAGTAAATTTGTACAGGCACAGATGAACTCTAGTAGGTCTCTTTCCACTGATATTAAAATAGGCATAATTATATTACAGTTTGGGCACAGTGGGATGCAACGGGGAGTATGAGAAGTACGTATACTTATAACTCACAAACTGAAAATAAATAGGCTATTCTTTCAGCAGCAAGATTTATGGTGCTCTATAAGTTATATACACTGGGTTTTCACATATATTACTTTACTTAATTCTCACATAACCCCTATGAAGTTTGTAAAATGTATGTACAATTTTATGGAAAAGAAAACTGAGTGGGAAGTAAAATGACTCACCATGACCAAAATAATCACAAAGCCATCTGTTCAGAGTAAAAGGCCAAAATGACCCCCTTTTGACTAACTGACTCTAAAACTTATTTGGGATATAAAGTTCAAGAAAAGTCAATAACTCTGGAATAACAACTGGGAAAAATGGCTATGACCTTTATCAAATGATCCAGAAAGAAATGAATAGACAGAAGTAACAGTATTGCTTTATTTATGTAATATTGTATTTAAGTAATATTGTATTTAAGCCTTGCAAAATAATGTTTAAAAGATGGGCCATTCATTAATTTGTACCGAAATTATTATTTCTGTACCTAGAAAAGAAAGCTAAGTTTAAGTTATAAAATGTCAACTTTACATGAATTTTAAATTTAAATTTGAAAAGGAAAAGTAATTTTTTAAAGAGCTGTATGATTTGATGTGATGAAGATTTCAAAAACAAGGACTCGGTTCATGCAAAACTTGTAAGAAAGTTTAATAGACTCAACTACTTTGAAATTAGAGTTTTCTATTAACCAAAAGATACTGTAAAATGAAAAAGATAAGCCCACAACAGGATTTGTTTGTAACACATATAAACCCAAGCATTAGTATCCAGAATATAAAAAAGAAACCCTAAAAGTTAGTTATAAAAAGTCAAATACTCCATTAGGAAGAAAAGAGTTAAAGACATGGGCAGATGTTTCAAAGAATAATACGTAAGTGTGAGAAGGTGCTCAAAACTTATTCAGGAAAATGCAAATCAGGTCATTACTTCACACTTAAGTATCATCGTACTATTTGACTAACAATAAAAAATACAAATAACCTGATAATATCTAGTGTTGTGGAGGGTCTAGCACTTTGGAAATTCTCATTAACTAAGAGTTCATGCATAAGTTCATGACTCTTACTGGGTGTTCATTTACTTACTGAAATTGAATATATCTACTTCTTAAAATTCGGAAATGATACCTATAGTTATGTATTCTAGAGATAATCTTACACATGTTTAACGAGAAATACAAAAG
>PITB01033058.1:0-14399 GCA_004024585.1 Paradoxurus hermaphroditus
AGCTGTTATTATCAGCGTTATCGCTGTTCCTCAAGACATTTCATTTGGGAGCGACCACAGCACCGAGAAGGCACGTGACAAGTTCTTGGTGAACGAAAGTAGATGCATAGGGGGCGATCCTAAAGACCTACTAACACTGCGAGCTTCATACGCGGCTCAGAGCGGGCCAGTGAGGAATGAGCCAGCTCGCCTGACAGATGGCGCTCTTCACTGAAGCTGCGGATCAAAGCCTCCCCTTCTGCCTGCCCCGTCCTGACTTCCTTCACCAGGCTTTCGTAACCACAGAGGAAACGCTGCTTTCTCATCAGGGTGGCAGTGGCATCGATGGTTCTTTTTTTTTAATAATGTTTAGTTTTGAGAGAGACAGAACGAGAGCAGGAGAGGGGCAGAGAGAGAGGGAGACACAGACTCAGAAGCAGGCTCCAGGCTCCGAGCCGTCAGCACAGAGCCTGACGCTGGGCTCGAACCCATGAACTGTGAGATCATGACCTCAGCCGAAGTCGGACGCCCAACCGACTGAGCCACCCAGGCGCCCTGCATCAGCTGTTCTGAAAGGGCCAAACAGCAACCCCTGGCCGAGAAGCAGCCTCCGAATGACCTCCTCACCTTGCTGGACTTGTGGTCCACGTTGAAGGTGGCGATGACGCCATCTGTCAGCTCCCGTCCCTCCCGAAGCACCAGGTACTCGGACAGCCGGTTGGCCAGGTAGGTTTTCCCGGTGCCGCTGGGGCCGGAGAGGATGATCCGTCGGTGCTCCACCAGCAGGGAGACGTAGCGCTGCAGGATGGGCTTGGGGATCAGGGATTCGAACACCAGCGAGTCCAGGCTGTTCTCCGCGAGCCCTGCGTTGGAGAGAGACAGGAAGAGTCTGAAGCCCCGTGGAAGCTCTGCACTCGTCACCTGAGACAGCCTTTCCGTGGCGGCCACGCATCTGAGACCGCTGCCCACCCAGGTACACAGCAGGCTGGGCGCAAGTGGCCAGAGCTCCCTAATCAGGGGCACCACCTGCTCCAGCCCCTGGCTTGGCCGACTTGCCCAGACGCAGACTCAACCTAACGCCTGGGCCCCTGGGCCCCATCTGTCCTCTGCAGAATTCCTAAGACTCTGGGCTCCACTTGCCCGTTTGGATTTTCTATGCCACTGGGGTTTGCCCAGACCAAACCGGAGTCTCCCGTGTCCTCTAGGACCCCGGGGTGGCCCTGTCACCCTGTTTGCTCCTGCGTGCCACGTGCCACTGCCACCCATACTCACATATGCCACAAAGGTAGCAACGCTTTCATCCTTAAAACAGAGAAATGCAATTTGATTCAGGGATATGATGACTGGCAGGCGAAGGCTAAGATGCTAACTACTGAGACGCTGCGTCTCAAACGATGGCAAGAGGAAAGGTATCCGTCCCCTCTCCTGCCTGGGACATCTCCGCCCATCAGGGCTGTCGGCTTTTGAAGAAGAATTATTTTCTGGATACCATTCTCAAAAGAAGATCCACCCCAGGTTACCGGTCTAAAACCTGAGGTAATTCTGTTAAAACTCACCTCATGAAAACCAGTGTATGTACATTAAAAAAAAAAAAATTAAAAGCATCTATTCTTTTTTATTTTATTTTTTAAAGATTTTATTTTTAAGTAATGTCTACACTCAACGCGGGGCATGAAAACTCACAACCTGTGACAAGAGTCACCTGCTCTACCGACAGAGCCAGGCAGGTGCCTCCTTATTATTATTATTATTATTATTATTATTATTATTCTATTTTATAAATAGCATCTTCCTTCTACATAATTATTCACTCCAAAGAGAACCCTCAGATGCATTTATATGCTTGTTTCTACTCCTCCCCTCACCGAGCACAGCCCCTCAATGCAGGGGACTACTCCAGAACGACCAAGATGGAGGTTCCTAAATGACTTATCTTCTGGGTATAGGCCTGAGACTTTCCTGGTACTGAGCTCAGGGTAGTCGACACTGGCGCAACTTGATGCAAGGTCTCTGGTCGAAACTTAACAGTAAGAGGGGAAAAAAGCCGCGAAAATAACTCTCTCCACATACAGGCTGCTCTTTCGGTCTTTTGTCCTAAAACCCCCTGGGAGTCACTGTTCTGCAGATGAAGTCACTTCAGGGCATGCCCAGTCACACCTCCGCCTCTGATACCATTTAAGTGTTCCATCCACAGTCCACAGACCTCTCAGCTCAAACCCTTGCATGGTTTATAATGCCTTGAAGGCATGAGTTTCAAGCACTGCTGGAAAACAGAAGAGTCGGTGTCATTTAAAAATAAACCTGAGCGGGGCATCTGGGTGGCTCAGTCGGTTGAGCGTCTGACTTGATTTTGGCTCAGGTCATGATCCCAGGGTTGTAGGGCTGGGCCCCACATTGGGCTCTGCTCTGAGCGTGGAGCCTCCTTGATGTTCTCTCTTTCTCTCCTTCTACCCTTCTCCTTTGTTCGTGCTCTCTCTAAAAACTAAAGAAGTAAAGAAACAAACAAAGAAACAAACAAACCCTCGAGATGCTCAACAACCTGACAGTGGCGGGCCAGGCTGTGGTGGGGTGGCATGTTCCAATGCACAGACCACCTTGTCACTGTTTGTGCAGAGATCTAGTCTCTGCAATGGATCACTTCTTTCACCCCTCAGTGCCTATAGCTGTCGCCTATAAGCGACAGTGTGTGCTCACCAGCGTGAAATGCAGCTTGAACCAGTGATATTGGAGGCTTTCCTTGAAGTGTTGTTTTGGTGTGCTGGTCCCCCCTCCTCCTGCCCCTTATAGTAGGACTCTTCTTTCTTACGGGGAGCTCGTTCAAGGTGGTTCAAGGTGGTTCAAGGTGGGGCTGATCCAGCACCTTCAGCCACGAAGGGGCGGGCTTGGGGCCAGGCTGGGTCGAACCATCTCCCTGGTCATAACGGCTGGTTCAGTGATGGCCATTTGACTCAGGTGGGCCAGAATCACCTCTGAGAATTTTCTGTCATATTTTTCCAGAAGGACATTCTCTGGCTCGGTGGATCCCAAGCTAGGACACAGCAGGGCTACCAGGGCCACTGAGGCAGTCACATGCAGAGAACCCAGCTAATACGCAAAGCTGAGGCAGGCCTGGTTCCGATGGCACTGTTGGGATACCCGGATCCAGCACCGTTTGAAGCGTATTCCTGGATTTCCCGGTGCATTTCCTTTTTCGCTAAAGCTAGTTTGGGGTAGGTTTCTGTCACTTGCAGCCTGAGGCCACGTTTGTGCAATTTTGCTAGCCAGCCAGATAAGAAGGTTGTGTGTGAGGCTTAAGCCGTAGTAACCTACAGCTTGCCACCGTGAGAGCAAGTGTACAGATTTTTGCTGATAAGGAATGGTGAGGTGCTTCTGGAAAACCTTCCCATCAGGAAACAAAACGTGCATCAAACCGCCCCAAAAGAGCACTGTTAAAACCACAGGCAAGAGCTGTGCCTTCTAGGGAATTAAGAAATGGGACGCCCTGAAGGTTGTTTAAACATATAGTGTTTATTAATCTATTCTTTAGTGGGTTCATAAAACATAGGGAAAAAAGGGGGGTTGCGCTCAAATACATTTGTGTCAGACTAAACGGCCTGTTTAACGGCAGGGGTTAGTGCACCAGCACACTCTTACCCGCCTGCCCCTAACCACAACAGGGTATAATGATGTAGTATTCTAGACCTACTTGGCATGAAACTGTTTTCTCCCCCCAGGATACTTTGTGGGCCTAGAGTTCCATGGAATACACTTTGGCCTGGGGCTTAACATCCCTGGGGGATGAGGCAATCGGAAGCCCCGGCAGCGTCGTGTGTGGGCGAGAGCCTCAGAAATTTCATCAGGGTGCTCTGAGTGATGCCCTCTCGGGCAGATCGTGGCTCCCGTCTGTGGAGTGGGACCACGTCCAAGGCTGGCTGGCAGGAGTGATCCATTGGTATCGGTGGAGCCCATTTCAGCAGGGTTATTAAGATTCCATCATCTCAGAGTCAGAAGGCTAATGGGACATTTTGTTATATCATTTCAGCCATAAGCTAAAATTGTTTGTTTCCGGTGGTGGTTGAAAAACCTAAAAACCGTTCAACTTGCTTAGGTAAGAAAGACTGCGGTTGCAGTGGTGGGGGGGAAGGGGGAGCGCGGCGGGGAAGAAACCAACCCGCACACACAAGTACAAACAAAATTGCGGCCACGGTTTTCAACCATGTTTTGTTTTGCCAAGTCACAAAACAAAAACCGCCGTGCCTGAAAACTCGGACCCCCGCCATCGGCCGAATTACCTTTGACAGTGACAGAGATGGTCGTGTTCTCCCCGACCAGATAGCCGCAGGGAAGAAGCTCAGGGGTCTCTGAGGTGTTGCTGCGCCTGATCTCCCCGATGCTGTAGCCCAGAACGCTATCTGAGTTCAGACCCAGCTGACTCACGGGATCCACGTGAATGATGTATTCCTGGGAAGAAAAAAATCAAGACCCTATCAAAGATGTGGCTAGAGATCTGTCCATGACTCCTGTTTTCCCTGGGTGATTTATGATCGTCTTCTTTCCCAGTTGACGCCTGGGTGGAAACCGAGCTGTGGAACGAGGTGAGAAGAGCTGACGTTCTATGGGGACGCTGCCCGAGCATCACGGGCCCCTTAAAGGACAGATTTATTTGGTTCGTGATGTGCGGGGAGCCCTACCACAATCGTGAAACGTTTAGTCTAGATGAACCAAGCAAGGAACAGTTAGGCTGCTTTGGGTAAGTTCAGCTGAAATCCCTAAGACTCGAGGGCCTGTGAAAAGGGCTAGAAAATTCACAAGAAAGTAACTCTGACAAGAAATCTCGCCACCGGCCCCTTCCCTTGGCTCAGAGCTCAGACTACCCTGATGACAAAGAGAACACCAAGGGAAAAAAAAAACAGCTCCTGACCTTTAAACAGGAAAATCTGGGTTTAGTTTGGAAGGTGTGCCGTCTGAGGTGAGTGACCAAAAGGTTTCAGGTCAGTGAACTCGGAGTGGAGGTCATGGGCTAGGTCGCGGCTGGACAATGACTGCTGTGAAATACTGTCAACAGGCCTCTCAACCTTTAATGGTTTCATTTCCTCACATGTGATGCCCCACAGGCTCTTTTCAGCCCAAACTGTTGTCTTTTTAATCCGAGGATGTCCCGACTGCCCATCGGCAACATTAAGGTTTGGCTCCAGGCAGCAGGACCGGTCTGTCCTCAGCCATTCACATCTCTTGCCCGGTCTCATTGCTATAGCCCACCAAAATGGCTGCCACCCGCTCCAGTGATGATTAGAACAAGTACAAAAATAACTATGTCAGAGAACAGAACTTCCTGTGCGTGAAGCCACCTGAATCCAGATACTAGAAAAAGACTGGAGTGTACAAGTTAGGTCAGGTTTTGAAGTCAGACCGGCTCAACTAGACCAACATGATTGACTTCTAGGTCCATGACCTCAGGCAAGTGACATGATCTGAGCCTCATTTTGCTCATCTTTAAGTGGGAAACTAATAGGACCTTCCTCCCGGGCCTGAAAGTAAATTGGGGTAATATTAGCATGATTTCTGGCACCAAAAATGTAGGCTACCATTATTGCTCAGGGGAATATGATTAATGAACACTATGATTGCTGACTCACTTCAGGACAATAGGAAAAATACGTACGAAAAGCTTCTTCCGAAACCACCTCGTGATTGAAGGTACACCTCAGTACTCATTAGCTATTTTTCCTGTGACAACGACCCACCCGCTCCAGTGATGATTAGAACAAGTACAAAAATAACTATGCCAAACTCTTGACTCTGGCCATTGATCAGATGTTAATGTTACTTGAAGCACAAATCACAGACTCTGAAATGTTGGCAAAGAGGCTGGGCAGGTCAGGTCAAATCCTCTCGAAATGAAGAATGGAAATTTGATGTTTTAGCTCTGGCCACAGGGCACTCACTCCAAAGTGTATTCAACAAGACATGATTCTAAGGTGAAGGGAGAATTTGAACATAAGCAGCTCACCACGAGAGCTCAGGAAATTGATCAAGGCTGGGGAAATGACCCTCACTGGCTGGCCAACCACGGCCAAGGGTAGCCGGGAAGAGTCTGGCCAATCATCAGTCTGTACTTACCGTTTTCCTATTACTCGACTGCCAAGGGACAAGTCCTGGCAACACAAGAACAGGGCGGGGGGCAGGCCCAAGAAGTGGCCAGGTTCAGGACACAAACGGCCCCTTCCCTCCCTGAGCCCAGGCACCCACTCCAGGCAGACTACTGTAGCCGTCTTCTCAGACACTTACTTTGAAGAGCCGTCTAACCACCCCGTCGAGCACATCCCACTTCGTCTTGCCACTAACTCCAATGCAGCCAATAAGAAAGAGGTGTGGTCTGGAATCCTAAAGGTAAGGAAATGTAGAAGGTGAAAAACAGGTGAATCTTTTTTGACACAGTTTAGCAAGGACTCAGATGGCCTTAGAATTCCACCAATGGTTTGAGAGGGGAATAAAAACCCGATACAACTTAGATCGAATGCAATAATCTTAAAATCTTTCCCTGCTCCATTGCAAAAACAGCAATCCGTGGGTCAGGAAAAGAGGATCTCCTCTTTGGAGTCTAGAACCTTCTACCAAAAGTGTACCTTGTACAGGTGCATAGATCACATCCTTGCCTGGAATGCTTTCCCCTCTCCTATCTGTTGTCTCTCCCTTTCTAAACCTTGCTTCCAAACTCACCTCTTCCAGGAAGCCTTCAATGATTAACCCACCAAGCTCAGAGCTCACATTGCTTCGTGGTTCTGTATATAACTTATATGCTAATCTCCTCTATATTTATTTTTTAGGTATTTATGTCTTATTTGTAAATCAAGTTTGTCTCCTTGCTAGATCTTAAACTCCCTCAGGATAGAGTACGTTCAATTCTTTTCTTCTTTTTAAAGAACGTTTATTGCTTTTCTGCTATAAAACGTTTATTGCTTTTAAATTAAAACTTAAAATATACTCAATTCAGAAAACAAAACTCTGGGAAGTTCACCAAAAAATACTCTTTTCCTACTTCTTTTGAATTTGTGCACACAGGGCTCTGCACAGTCAGGGCTAACTAATCGCAATGATAACAGAAAAACTCTAAGAACAGTCCATTTTTTGGATTTTAGAATCTTAGCTCTGACATGCTCATAAGGATACAGAAATACGAGGGTGGCGGCAGGGAGTGGGGGGCAGTGACGTATGCAGCCGTTGAGCAAAATCAGTAGAGAAAAGAGCACCGGTCTCGCAGGGAGACGATCTGGCCTCACCAGCCGCCTGGTAATCTGAAGGACGTGATGCTCAGGCATTAGTTTCTCACTTGGAAAACTAAGGTGACATCGTCTGGTCAACCAACTTCATCTGGATGCCGTGGCGATCCAATTTTCAAAAGGGACTCAGACTTTTGTGAAATGTAGAATCTATGTGTTCATGTTGAGGCCCACTAGAATGATGCGAATCCACAGGTAGCGCCCAAATTGTTTGAGAAGAAAGTCCCAAGACTGGATTTCCCCCTGACAGTCCTATCACTAGTTAAGCTCTGAAAAATGGCGCTCTTTGGATGTATTGGATCTTTTTAGGCTAGATGACGAGAAAATCGCTGGCAGCCCCAAACTCTGGGCCTACCCCCTTCAGCAAGACTAGAGGGCCAGCCACACGGTGGAATCCTCTGGCAAAGAAAGCCTGGCTGCAGATGCTTTGTTTGGGTGGGCACCGTGGGTTCCCTAGCACTCTGAGACTACAAATAGCGTGTTGGCGAGACGGCTAAGAAACCACCAACAAAAAACTGAAGAGGACTTGAAATGGCAACTTCTGAAGTCTTTCTCTACTTATCGGAGATGGTCATTTGGATTTAACCCATGACTGAAAATCGACTTTGTCAACCCCCATCCCTACCCCTAAAATAGTCCCTCGTGTGGGTGTGGCCTCCTCAGACTCTGGAAGAGAACAGAAACTACTCAGAAAACTGAGATTCCTCAGCCTCAGGGAGTCAGGACGCCCCCCTGGCTTCACTTTTAGCCACGTGTGTCGCCTGGCCACCTCCGTCTCCCACGCTGTCCGCAGTCTCTGAGCACCAGGCAAAACTGGTGCTCCTGGGTCAGCCGGATGTGGTCAGCTCGCTTCTGTGCCTTCTGTGCTCACTGTGCTTAGCTGCCTCTGAAGTGCTTTAGGAACACATGACCTTAGAAAAGCCATTTCTGACTGATGTCAGCGTTTAGTTGGTTCCGTGGAAATGCAGCAGGGAAATATTTTTAGTACTCTTTCTTAGATTTTCCGAACACGAGAGGGAGGGAAGGGCTGTTTGTTCACTTTAATTGTGTCGAGATGCTGCCGGGGATTATGGTTAGTGAAGGAAGGGGTTAGTAGTACTTCCAGATCACCTTAGGTGCTGAGGTGATATGGTTTGACCATGACATCACTAAGCTAGGTAGTTCTACCTGGGGAAGGGACAGGCAGAGCAGGGAGAGGGATCCAACTAACCTCCTTCCACTTCATTTCCTCCTGAAAGCTGACAACTATCTTAACATGCCTGCCTCCTTCCTTCCGAGCCGAGCATTCACCAGTGTCATCCAGCAACATGTCTGCGAATGGAAAACATCAACAGCCTTAGGCACGTGGGGACAGCAAAGCCGGCTTCCTGACACCCCCGCTGCTTGTCGGCACCGCAGCGGGACAAACCAGGTGTCGGGGTGCAGGGAAGGGGGGGGAGGGCGGAATGGAGAATGCAACCACAGAAACCAATGGTGGACCAACCAAGGAACCAGCAGGCTGACGATGTACCTTGCCAAATGGATGTGCGAGGCAGAGGCTCAACCAAACGACAGCAACGCAGCATCATGGGTAAGAAATCAAAGCGTCAGCCTCGATATGCTTACAAAGAAAATCTAGATCATGTTGGCTAACTACCGTGCCAGCCTGGAATCCATCCTGAAGGCGGGAAGACCGAAGACCAAGCCACTGCCCCAACTGGGACCTGTTACTCCGGGGCTTCTAGGCAGCAGTCAGCTTGCAGGTCACAGCCTCTTCAAATGGATCAAACAGAACTCAACATGGTGGACGAGAGGGTCCAAGCGCATGGCTTGGGAGAATTCGGGGCACTGGAGCAAAGCATGACAGCAGTCTAACGGCTGGGCTCATGTTGGTAGCAGACGCACACCCAGACACACACGCACACCCCAAGTGCACACACGCCTGTTGCCTCTCCATTTGCTCTGTTCATCTGCTTGTCTCGGGGCTCTTGCCTGGAGAGTGGAGTGCCAGCTGCAGGCCCTGGCCTGCCCCCTGCCCCGTGATGCCACTCACCCAGGCTGGTGGACTCGGTGAGGTTCAAGCTGTGCTGGGAGAGGCCCATGGACTGCCTAGGGGAGGCGGAGAGGGACACCTGGGAGGGCGCCCGGCTGCACCCGCTGCCTTGAGACTCCGACTTCAGCCGGTCGTTCTCAGCTTTCAGCTTTTCTATTTCACTCTGCGAAAAGTAAGGGAGAGGCTCACCTAATAGGTGGAGGTAACACGGACGAACCTTTTCTGGAGGAGGGACTGGAAAGTTCCCTGCAGGGATCAAGTGGGTATCCCAGTTGAGGCCCAGTCAGTCACATCGCCAGAGAGATTCCGCTGTGCTTGCTGTTTGCATATATTCAAGACCTGTCGGGCAGGGCAAGGGCCGTCCTTTGGGACAGGTGGCCTCTGAAAAGAACTCAGAAATGTTTCGCAGATTCTGCTGCCCGAGTCCTAAGTGGAAAAGAGGCCTACGATCTAAGAGGTTTGAGTGACTCTGGGTTTGACGGGTGTCTTTCCCACAGGACTCAGAGGCTCTGTGAGCTGCTCTGCACTGTGGACCTCAGAGGGGCATCAAGTGTTCCACGGAACCTCCTTTGGGAAATACTGTTCTCCAGTGAGGTCCCATTTGGCACAGTCCACAGGGCTCTTTGATTTTTATGAATATTTAGAGAAAACCTACTATGTGCAAAGCACTGGTGCTATAGCCAGAGAAAGGGATGCAAAGAAAAAGAATAACCAGAGGACCCAAATGCCTTCCAATCCATGGTGGAAGGTGAGGGGCTGTAGGAACAAATCCATAGGAATTCAGAGGAGGCACTAACGCTTCTAGATGCAGGGCGTGGGAAAACTTTGCAGAGTAAGAGGCTAAACTTTGAGGGTCCAATTCAGATGTGCAGAAAGAGATCCTTGTGGGGGGAACTCGATGAAACAGAAATTCCTGGGCAGCCAATGGGAGCAGGGGCTCCCTCTGGCTGGTGAGTAGAGTCTGGAAAGTGGAACTGTGAACACATGGGTAGTAGATTAAGAGTAAAAAGGGGGGCACCTGGATGGTTCAGTCGATTGAGGATCCAGCTCTTGGTTTTGGCTCAGGTCATGACCTCATGGTTCGAGAGTTCGAGCCCCTTGTCAGGCTCTGCGCTGGCAGCGTGGAGCCTACTTGGGATCCTCTCTCTTCCTCTCTCTCTCTCTGCCCCTCCCTAGCTCGCTCTTTCTCAAAAATAAATACATAAACTTGCAAGAGGTAATGGCAGAGCCACTGAAAGTTACACAAAGGGGAGAGCGGTTCCTCTCACACTTCTAAAAGACTCATCTCTGGCCAATATGCAGGAGGGCATGAAAAGAGGAAGAGTCTTGCTGCTTCGGAAAAGAAAGAGAAAAGAGAGAGAGAGAGAGAGAGAGAGAGGCTAGGAAAGCAGAGGGCTGTTAGGTCTGCAGCCCTAGGCTGGCAGACAGCAGCCTCCTGCCACTCCTTCCCCAGACAGCCTTGGGCTCAGCCCATGCTCCCGGGCTCACCTGCATCCTATTCATGGCCTCCCGGAGCTGGTCGAGCTGGTGCGCGGAGCTGAGGGCTTCTAGCCGGATGTCCGTCAGCTTCATCTCCTTGTCTCTCAGCTCATTTCGGAGCTGCATGACTGTCTCGGCTTCACTATCCATGCACTCTGAAATTCTAGGGAAGGAGAGGGGGTGTTACTGATGAGAACAGCTTGGAGTTTATCCCCTTCCAGTCCTCTACTGACCACTGGTCCACGTCCATCAGCGGGTCTGTGCAGCGGTGACCCTGTCTCACCACCTGCCCAGCGCTTCCTGGAGGCAACAACATCAAAGCGCCCGAAGTTGACAGACTGTATTACTCCTCTACGATCTTCCTTTGCAGAGCTCTGGCAATCGGAATGGCTTTGGTGTGCCTTTCAGCAAAATTCCAATAATCGGGGATAAACAGAAGCTGGCCAAAGGGAGTAGTAACCTTTGGGGCTTGAAACCACCCCTCACCCCGATGTGTACACAGCTGGGTCCCTTTAATGACACCACAAGGTCCTTGAGCTCTAAACCCACTCAGAGAAGGAAGATCAACTGTCTGTTTTAAAGATGAGACACTCTAAGGTCAGAAGGCTGAGGAGTGATTTTTATTTGCCCAAAAGTGAAAGTAACCTAAAGATTCCTGTGGAGGGAGTTAGTCTATTTTTGGTCACATTCTAAAACTCGGTCTTTTGAAAGGGTCTTGAGAGAACAGCATTCCTTCCTTCCCCCACCCATCCACACCGCTTAATAAACTCTCGGCAAGGAAGAGAAACATCTCGGGAAGTCAGACAGCAGACAGGGTGATAGGACACAGAAAGCAGTTTTAGGTGAAAATTGAGCAACGGTGTGGTTCAGTGTCCTCCTTTCCACTTGTAGCCAAATCAGGGGACCCCATGGAGTCCCTCTGTCTTCAAAGGTGGTCCTTCTAGGCTGGGTTCCCTACGTAATTAGTTAGGTTCGCCGTTCAGATACCTAGCAAGTCAGCACTAAGTGGAAGATCACGAAAGTTATGATGAATTGCCATGTTAGAAAAGGTGACTGTATGGAAAAAAAGGAAAAAAAAGTATGCCGATTTCAAAGATCATTGTGTCTGGGGTGAGGGGTGATCCCGAATAAGAAGTTTTGACATTTCTTGGACTGCAGACCGGAAAAAAAAAAAGCCATGTTCTTACAGTTACAAAGCTGAACTTGATTATCTCTGAAAGATATGATGAACATACGGTCTCTGCAGAAATAACTGGGCAGCCCACTCTCCCAGACCAAATCCTGGATTTGAGGCCAAAAAAAGCCTGACCTGTAAAACTGGATGAGGGTGTGGAAGTGTCCACTGCTGGGAGGAAACCATTTATAATTGCTGAAAGAAGTGTAATTCTATTTGGGGGGCAGAAAGGACTAGAAGAAAAATTTAACACCTGAATAGCCAAATCGTTTTGTGGTTATTTTCTTGACTTGAACCTGAATGGTTTTTGTTTGAGGGATGCAAAGAGGAAAACCACCTCCTATTTTTAAAAGTTGTTAGTAGCCAACGGAGTTTCTCGGCTTCGAAGTCTTCTAAACACTGACTCCTGAAAATATTATGATCATTCCCATTCTATACCTGTGAGAAACTGACGCCAACAGATCTGGACTAAGAGGGCTAGAAAATATCTCTAGAATTCAGATCCTGCCCTGTCCCCAACTCTCACACCTCTCTGTGCTTTGACTAGCCTATAGTTTGTAAAGTTTAACTGAATGGTCACGCCTTTCCAGTTTGCAAGGTTTGCAGTGGGAGCCTGCACACACTAGCTTCTTCTTGAGAGAGGAGTATGGTTTCCTGGTTTAAATGGAGTGTAAAGTCTGAACAAAATTCCGCTGTGACACTCCAGGCTTCGTGAAACCACGCCCCGCACAGACTTCGAAGGCTCTGATTCATTGCAGAGAACCGTTGGCCTTGATTCACGCATCAGTCTGGTGCATCTGGTGCTCTAGGGCAAGGCGTTTTGCCCCAGTCTCCGTCACCCGATCTGTACATTTCCCCCAGAAAGCTTTCTCAACAAGACAAGACTTCTTCAGCACCTACCTCTGTGGGATATATCACATGGGCTACTTCACGAAGCTTGGCCAATGACCTTACAATAAGAAGCAAACTAAGATAAAGTTTGTGTTGAGAGTAAGTGCACTGAGAGTACTGTGCCCCGCTTCCCCCGCAAACAGCCCAGTTCTCAGAAACACACGACTGCAAGGTGACACCAGAGGGATGTCCTACTCAACACAGAGATGATGTTGAAAATTAAGATTTTATTTTCAAGCAATTTCTATACCCGACAAGGTGGGGCCTGAACCCACAACCCCAAGATCAAGAGCCTCATGCTCCACGGCCTGAGCCAGCCATGTGCCCTGAAAATTAAGTTCTTCTGCAGCAGCCCCAGCTAAGTTTTAGTCTCTATCCCTATTGCCCAGGACAGCACTTTTTCCCTTGGTTCCTTCCACGCTAGACCTTTGTTATGTCTCCGGTAATTTGGTTCCCCTCAACAGGCCACCCCCTGCATGGCTGGCTGCTCCAGAACCAGGGTTCTCTGCATCACTTCTGGTGTCCGATCACACTGATCGACATGTAATAGGTGCTCAGCAAATGCATATGGAATGCATGAACGACTGTGCCAGGCATGTGAACCATATTTTGTAATTTACTATATCTGCTACTAATTCCATAAAGAGGTATTGCCATGATCTCCTTTTACAAAGGGGGAGACTGAGTCCTAGAGATAATAACATGCTCATTAACAATGATAGAATCATAGGTGCCCGGGGGGCTCAGTTGGTTAAGTGCCCAGCTCTTGGTTCTGGCTCAGGTCGTGATCTCACAGTTCGTGAGTTCGACCACTGCATTGGGCTCTCTGCTGTCAGCACAGAGGTCGCTTTGGATCCTCTGTCCCCATCTCTCTCTGCCCCTCCCCTGCTCATGATGTCTCTCCCTCGAAAATAAACAAACTCTAAAACAACGAGAACAAGCCTCCCCCCTCCCCCAAATGACAAAATCAGGATCAAGTCTGGTGGGTCTACTTAACTCTAGAACCCACGACCCTGAATTATATCCAGCGGGCACTCAGTGTGCGCTCATCCACTTCACGGACTACTTCCTGAAGCGACCTGATGTAGATTTTCTCCTACCCAGTTCCTAACACGATACTCCCATATTCCCACCGTCTTGGCCCAAAGGCGGGGCTGTTGGCATACCTAATTTTAAATGCCTCCAGTGTGGGAAGCACTGCCTTCCCACGTTACCATTCCTTTCGCCCACAGGGTAGGAACTTTTCTGGGCCCCCCGCCCTCCACTTCTCTGCCTCCGGTTTCTTCTTTGAACTTCCTCTCACATTCAGATTTGCACATTCTTACAAACCCTTCAAGGTTGGAAAGAAGCATTTGCTCTCTGCCCACCCTTTGGAAAACCAGACCAAAAACAAATATCTCCAGTGTGTGTGGATGCTGTGGAATGTCAGAGAAGGTCAGCATGCCCAGAGTCTGCTCCGCCCCGATCCCTAGGGGGAAAGTGGTTTGGAGGGAGCATTCTCGCAATGGCCGCTGGGAGTGCTGCGCAGCCCAGTGCATCATCCTCTCCTCCTCACTCTCCCTGGCCGCCCAGCAGCACTTGACCC
>PITB01033059.1:0-14387 GCA_004024585.1 Paradoxurus hermaphroditus
GTTCCACTGTCCGCACGTGCATGATGCAGCACGCTATGTCCCAGAAGAGGTTTGCAAATGACAGCTGGAGCTTCCTCTTCCATCTTCCTCTTCCACCACCGTGTGACCCTTCGTCGGCCTGCTGTGTGTGTCAACACCAAAATCTGGTTTCCCCTCCACAGTCCTGGCCTCCCGAGGAACACGCTGTGTGTTAAAGCCTTGAAAAGCGGTGGCTCAAGGGATTCGGCAGGTGGACACCATTTAAACATCTTCAAAATGAGTCTGCTTGTTCTCTGGGATTCCGCATGTGTGCAGGGTCCTGGATTTCGTCCCGCCCCAAGCAGCAGAGCCGAGAAGTTGCACTCCTCATGCACGCAATTCTTGCCGTTTGGTAAACCGAGCTGCTGCAAAACATCACAGCGGTGAGCGTTTAGAAGCACTTTCATCCAAAGGACACACTACTTTTATTTGTTCACAGGGAGAAAAATTCAGAGATCACCCTAGTCACGTTGTCCTCAATCTGTCCCTTTATTCTGCAAATACAGTGCTTGTAATTTTTGCTCGAAAATTTCTTCTTTTCTAACAGTCTTTCATCTTCGGGACGTAATCACTCAGGCGTGGGATGTCGGGACGAAGGGAGCTGGATCCAGTTGCGTTCATGAAAAACTGCTCTTTTGGAATAAATGTGGAGTGTAAGTCCCGCATCGAGCGGGGACATTCCAGAAGACTCTGCCCTGTGGAGGAGAGGAAACAAACGCAGGTACTCAGGAATAATGCCAATGCGGGCTTGTTAATGGCGTCTTCTTAATGTTTCATTCATTCCGAGCTCCATTTCTAAGAGTAAATATTAGCATGAGCGCTTGTTGGCACCTCCATTAATTTTTTTTTTTTTTTTTTTTTGGTAAAATTCTATGGTCCAGCACTGGAGAATGTCACTGGTTACAGCTACACATCATGACACTTCGGACTTCATTCTGTCTCCGTGTAGAAGCTGTGTCTCCGTTGTCCGTGGTGTTATTTGAAGTGTTGGGGGTCAGAGCCAAGAAAGAATCTAAGAAAGAACACTTGAGATGTTTTGGGGGCAAAAAGGTGTTTTTGTTACAGCACAGGGACAGGACCTGTGGGCGGAAAGAGCTGGACAACAGGGCTTGTGAAGAGCACTTGATTTTATACTTGGGAGGTGGGGGGAGGTGAAGACAAAGGGAAGTTTCCAGAAGGACTTTCATACGCTAAAGACTCAGGTCCTCCAGGAGGCCTGGCTACAGTCAAGCCAAGGTCGTTTTTCCCTCTAGAAAAGCACCGACCTTAAGACTGGGAGTTCTGGAGGAATGTTCCACCCTGCCAGGCTCAAGTATTTGTCAGTGGGGTGCAGGTGATGGGGAAATTTGATTTTACATACGTTTCTTTTAGCCTTTTTGATCACGTCTGGCTGGGCCTCCTTTCAGATTAAGTCGGATTACACCAAGCGTACGAATGAATAGGATAAAATCCCTGAAGTGCGAAGCAAGCCCAGCGGCGGGAAGCCCACGTCCCTCTGACTTCCAAAGGTTAGACGAGAGCCTCTTTCCGTTATGTTGCTCTCAAGCCTTGTGTTTTATCCGCATTTTGTCCTACGAGATCAACCGTTCTTTTAGAGCAAAAATCGTTCAAGCAAACCTCACCCACTCTCTCTTCTCAGAGGTTGGGAGCTTAAGCACCACAGCCACGGTGCTCGCCCTCTTTCTCAGAGTCTGCACGGTAAACCCGTGGCCTCGTCAGCCCTTCCCGACGTTCCCGGGGCTCTGTCTCCTCGAGGCTCTCCTCCAGAACTACGAGAGACGGAGGACCACACGCAGCTGGTTTCCGTGCTGGCCGAGCCGCACGCTCTGTGTTGCGGAGTGGAGATGAGGACACGGGGTGGTTCGTTCCTGTCCCTCGCTCTGGGCTCAGTTGGGCCTGAGCCTAATTGTTAAATTAAAAAGGGATAACATTCCTTTTTAAAGACGCTCTGTTAGAGGTTGAGAGAAGATTCTCACATAAACTCAAGCTTCACGCCTGGGGATTCGCAGATACTAGAATTTAATAAGGGCCAGGGTGCCTTCCTTCCTGTCTCCTCTGTCCTGTCTTCCACACACACCCAGCCGCACACAGCTCTGTGCTCACACACTCCCACACCGGGGACACACACACACACACACGCACACACAGCACTCAGGCTCAGTCTCCCGTTGTCTTGTAAATAGTCCACCATCGGAACGCTCCACGCATTAATTTCCCGAAACAACGGTGGCACAGTTTTTCTTGAACTAATTGTTTTGGCTCCATGCAGAAATAATAATTAGCCAATCAAGTTATGTATAATTTGTAAGTTTCAACTAAAAATCATAGTTTTAGTTCTGCTTCTGTCATCGTTACTGTTAGATTCGATAAAAAAAAAAAATTCATCGTGCTTTCAAACCATCGCATTCCCTCCTTCCGGATCCTGTGATTTGAGTGATAACGCAATGATCGCCCAACGTATATTAGAAAAGCTCTCAAAGCTTCAAAGTCAGACAGCGGCGGCGCTATTACGGCTTCTCCTTTCTGCAGCTGTCTCCCCGAGTTACGTGATACATCCCACAGGGCGGTTCTTAGACTAAAATGACATTTTAGAGTGTAGGAGCCTTGGGAAAATCACCTGCCAAGAGCAATTATGATGTCTGTGTAGTTTTTTGGTGAAGACAGAATGGGGTAAAACTATCTATTCCCGTCCTCAACACACAGAAGGTGCCTGAAAAAATATTTACTGCTTTCAAAGCAGTATCTTAAACGAATGCACATTTTGCGTATAGTTGTTACGATGATGGTGATACGGGTTATAAGAAGCTTCTATACAAAAAAATGAGGCCCCTTTGGTAAAACAGATTTTAATGTTTGGAATAAAGTTTCGTTTCATTAATATGAGCCCGATGGGCTCAACAAGCCCATTGGTGGCCCTTGCCAATACTGGAGTCAGTATCTTCTAGTGATTGGCTCGGCATGAGGGGTCTGAGTCTGGTTTCCAGGGGCAGGGCGAGGGCCGGGGTGGGGGCTCCCCCTCCTCAGTGGTGGGCAGTCCCCCAGGCCCAGCTTGCCAAGGGCTTCGCTCAGCCTCCCCCTTCCGCCACCGCTCTGCCGACGAGCCCTCTCCGCTCACTTTCGAAGCTGGCGTGGGTACCAGCGCGCCCCCGTCACAGAGGGGAGCACTGTGAGCACGCACCGTAAAAACACAGACTCAGAGCCTCTAGCACCTTCACGTAACCTAATTTCTTTCTGGTATCTCCTTTCGTTTCCTCCCCGATTGCCTGCACTGCCTCTGGGTTGCTAGAACCTGCTCATCCCTTTTCCACCTGCGACGGAGGCACCCCTGGCTCAGGACCGCAGTGGTTCAGGTCCAGCGCCGCCGGCGCCTCCCGGTGGGCTACCCCCTCGTGAAAAACGTCACCTTCACACAACCCGACATTGAGTTTCCGTCCCTTTACGTGACTACTTGCGGCATAAACCTGTGTTCCCACTGAAATTATTCAAGAGGGCAGGGCTTTCATCAGTTGTCGAAACGAAAAATAGGAGGAACTGTCTTCGGGGGAGGTGGGGCGTCCTTGCTTTTCCTAGCTCTGCATCGGAGGACACCACCGTCCCGTCCGCCGCCGCAGAAGCAGCGACCGCGTCCCCCGTACACACGCTGCCCTCGTGGACAGATTTAAGAAAACGTGTCACGGTGACTGTGGCTCACAGTGGCTTCACACACCTTTATGTCTGATCGTGTATCCAGCCGGGCCGGGTCCCTCGCAGTGTCTACTTTTTATGGTGTCATCGCGGAAGAGAAATCGCCGGGAATGAGTGACGTGCATCGGGAGGACCCTACAGCGAGTGAGCCCAGCAGCCACGGACTGGATCCCGCACCGCGGGGACGCCGAGCCCCCTTCCCGCTATACGATGTGCCGTTGCACGGAGAAGACAGATCTGCTCCAGGCAAAACCAGCGTGGGTCCCTCGTGGGCCGACTAAACTTGTTTTTCAAAGGTGTCAACACACTTGGGAATTATTTAAAAGTTGATTCGAGATAACGAATTCCCAGAGGTTTCCCAATGAGGCATTGCTTTTCACATTTCATATGCGCCGACCTCCGGAAGTCTCCCATTTGTCCTGTGGCGGACCCCCGTCCGAGAAGCCGGCCTCTAACCACCGCCGAGGAGAGATGAGAGGTAAGTGTGTTTAGTCGCGCCTGGTTTCCCTGGCGACAGACATCCATAGCTCTCTCGAGTGACCCACATGGGTAAGGCGCTGTGTCATCTCAAGGAAGAAGCTTCTCGAGAAGAGCAGATGCATATGGCCATTAAGTCATTAATTCTGTTTCAGCCACGAGCGGCTGAGTGTCCGCTGCCCATTTCGTTGCGAGAGAGAAGCAAACCAAGTTTCTGAGTCAGAAACCGTGACCACCAGAAGCCCTCTTAGTGACTGCCCTTACAGTGAACTTAGTAGGATGTCACTGTGTCTTTCTCTTCAAAGATTGGCCAGGTAATGAAATTAGTAAGAAAAAAATCTGAGTCAACTGAAAGCGATGACTTTCTTCCTCTTCGTGAAGAAATTAAGTACTTGCGGGCTTACGGTGGTCATGGGAACATCCCACATTCTTTTTATGAAGCATTTTTTCTGAAAGAACTCTCAGTTCTGTTAACCAGGCTGAGTCATGGCAACCCGGGAAGTCAATGCCTTTTCTGAATTTTCTAAAAGGTTAATGTTAGCTGCCTTAAACCTTTGGACCCTAGTTATTTTCCATCACAAAAGAGGAAAGTAGGAATAATTATATTAGATGCAATTTTCTCCACCATTAACCCTGTCAGTGGCGAACAATCCACCATCGTAATTAGAGATCACAATGGCACTCCTTCCACACAGAAGCCATTGTTCGTACCCATTCGCCACATAGTGCAAGCTTTTCAACCACCCAGCAGTCTTGTATTTGGCCCTACTCGGTGCCAGACAAAATCCCCAACATTGTAGGGTAGAGAAAAAACTGTGTTGTGATCTCTGCTCTCAAGAAGCCCGTAGCGGACTTTGCCAGAACCGATTTCAGGAAGGAAGGCTGCCGTGGAGAGTTTGGGTGGTGGGGGTGAAAGGAAATCAGGAACACCCGAAGTGGTGGGTGATTCTGAGACTTCCGTCCACCGGGCTGTTTCCTCACTCAGCGGTGTTTGCCGCTCACCTCCTGGCTTGCCGGCACTGTTTGACCTATGCGTTCAACACCACTCTTCAATCAATAAACTTACAGGCAGCTCGGTATTTGAATAGCATGAATTTATTGAGACAGCGTATGAGGAAAATCCAAAGCAACGTCCAAATTCGGGAAGTAAAGATCCCTGGGTTTGGGAATAGCTAACGAATGAGCAAAATAATTAACATGCTTTTTAAGGAATGGGTAGACTCGACAGTTGAGTAGACAGAGCATGGCGGAGGGTAAACCAGGTATCATAAGAGCCGTAGTAAGTTAATGCAGCCAGAAATTACCAGTCTACTTCCAGAGAGCCAATGGCCCCATCCGCCCAACAGCATGAAGCGTAGGGTAAGACACGAGGAAGGACGATGAGCCAGCGCCACCCCGGGGAGGCCATTCGGTGATCAGTCGGCTGGCTGCAACGCAAGCTAGGCACCCACGGAAGCAGGAAAAATGGACGGCACACGGAGTGGATTTAAGTTTAAACCTGGCGACCGGCAGGTGCTGGAGCAAGCCCGGGAGGCAGGGGCGCAGAGGGAGAGACCCCGCCTTACCCTGCTCACAAAGCAAAATGCCTTAAAAAGTAACAGTCGGTTTGGGATTACTGGTGGGAAATTAGGAAGTATCTGAACAATGAAAATAAATAAATCCCGGTAGACTGTGCTGTAGGTTTTAATAGCATACTGTACTTCATTTACAAAATTGCTCCTTGGCTGTGTCCGTGGACGGCCCCGGGGCCTGCTGAACTGCAGATTCCGATTCAGTAGGTCTGCAGAAGGTTCGAGATTTGGCATTTCTAGCAGTTCCCAGGATGCGCCTTCTGAGGAGCCCTTTCCTGGAGTCCTGAAGCTGAGCTCCAGACAGAGTGGACCGTCCCCAGGGTCGGATCCCTGGGGACAGAGTCCTGGCTCAGTCGAGGGGCAGAAGGAAGGCTTCGGTGAGTCCCGATCTCCGGAGGAGACACCAAGGGAGAAGAAAGGAGAGCTCACTCAGAAGAGGGGCGACGGAAGGAGCCAGTCTCCTGTCTTGGGAAGGAGAGAGGGTTCCCTGCTGGGGTGTCCGCCCTCATGAGCACCGTCCAGGATGTGGGCGCGGTCCCCACGCTTGGGAGGGAAGGCCCGAGCAGGCGGGAGAAGGGCGGCAGGTCACCCGAGCCCGCACGGATCCGCGCGCCGCTCGTCCAAGGTCAGCCAGGACGTCCACGCCCCTCAGCCTCCTCTTCCTTCCCGGTGCCCTCCACGTGCCTGTCCTCTCGCCCTGCAGACAGCACGTCCCTGAGGGTGGCCCTGGCCGCCCCTTCCCGCCTAGAGGAGGTCAAGCTCATCCTCGACCCCGTGATCTTCGCCGTCTATCACAGCACCCCCCCCCCACGCCCTCGCCTCCGTGTCCTCTGCCGGGCGCCCGCAGAGCTCCCGTGCCCGGTATTGCTGGCTGTTTCAGAACTTCTACTGCCGTAGACCTGCATTCCCGATGACCCCTTCCTGGGGCTCCCCTTCCTCCCGACCCCTCGGAACCCCCACATTTCCTCCCTGAGGGAAACCCGCCCAAGAATGAAGACGTGGTTCACCCATCACCCTGGCGTGAGGGCCCTCTCCGGTCACCCAGCTGGGAGCTGCGACGCGGCTCACCACCCCTCGATCCCATTTTAACAAGATCGTTAACTGAATGACACATTCAGAAAATTTTCCTTAAATCCATTCAGGAGACGCCAAAATAGTAGTTTCCAGTTTTTACTATTATTTATTTCTCTCCCCTCCAGACAATGTGAGTCTCTTCTGGGAAAAAGAAAAACTCAGCCTATATATGATAATAGTAATTATTATGTTCACTGTTATTTTACTAGCAGGACGATACTATGGTTTGGAGCTCAGACATCCGGCCGCTGCATTCAAAGCAAAGTTTACATCGCTGGGGAGGTCAGCGAGCCGCCGACCTGGGATGGGGGCTTAAGCCCAGCCCCTGCCGTGTGGCCCCTCCCGAGGCTGACACAAATCTTATAACATGCTGCAGGGGAACGCTAATAAACTATTGCTGAAATAATGAACTATTGCGATCCCCCGAGGCCAGTGCGGTGACCCCCAGACGCCCATACGATGTTTCCTCCGTACAGTCACGTGAAACTGAAGCAAGACTGAACCCCTGTCCGGCCGTGATCACGGAACGCTCAATTTGTCGGGAGGTCATTGCCGGCGACGGAGCAAATGCTCGCAGCGTCTGTCATAAGGAGGTTCATCTGCTTCTTTTCCTTTTCTTATTTAAAATGGAAGGGACTTGAACATAGGCAGGAATTAATGATGCAGGGAATATTCTGGTAAACTAGTTTAGCTTCGGAGCTAAAAGGCAGAGCCTTAGTTAATTAGCTGCAGGCTTCTGAGAACGGAACCAGTAAATGCTGAGAAATTTGTTAAACTGCTAAATTTTCTTGCACAATTAAGAGGATTTCAAGATGAGTATCAGTATGTGGATAACAATTTTATATTCCGGTTTTGAGGGGAGTAACCTATTGCTTCGAGGCCAGAAAATATTTTCGGATGGGATTTGAATTGATGTGTTAATCCTGTGCCTGGCTCTCTCGGTCAGGAAGCCAAATGCGGTGAAATTAGGTGATGACCTAGAGCAATGACTCTCAGACTTTTGGGTCTGAGGGTCTCCTTTCACCCTTGAAAACCACTGAGGATCTCACAGGAGCCGTAGATTTGTTCCTGTGACTTCTATCAAAAACGACAAAGGCCTCTAGGTAAGTATCCTACCCATAAGAGATTAAATAAGATAATTTTTTGCTCCAGAGAGAACGAATATGTACACGTTTACATTAAGTAAAAGAAAACTTTGAACAAATTATATGATGACTTCAGAGAAAAAGGAATGTATCGCCTTAAAATAAAAAGTCTGCATCTAATCTATTTTTTCTTCTTGTTTCTTCGCTTAGGTGTTAAGGAATTTGAACATTGAAATAGGCATTTAAAATATGCTTCAGAGAACGAGAAAAACGAATGTGCACGCTGAGATGCGGGCCCCGGGTTGACTTGCCACAGGCTCCGGTGACGGACGCGTTCTGGACGGGACATCGTCCGGGAAGCACGGACTCAGGAGGGAGCACTTCCTGTTGCCGACTCCTGCCGCGGACCGCACACTAAGGGAGCTGACTGGGGGTATAATTCTCGTTCATTTACTAAGGCAATGTGACTTCCTCCACCGAACCGGCCATGGAAATAAACCGTATTTGATTCATTTATCACTAAGGAAGTCAAGTCCGGTTGCCAGGCATGGCTTTGTTGCCATGGGATCCACGGTGAGAAGCTGCCTTCCTTATTAAGTTACTTCCATTCCCAATTAACACCACGCAGCCGGGTCCGACGTCGGTTGGACCGTGGCGTTGCTTCTGATGGGCGTCTCTGCTATTCGCATGCTGTGTTTACTTTCTGCCTCTCTCTCTTCAATTCGAGACTCCATATTGATTAAAAATAACCACAGTTTGGGAGTGCCTGGCCGGCTGAGTCAGTGAAGCCTGTGACTCTTGATCTCGGGGTTGTGAGTTCGAGCCCCACAGTGAGTGTAGAGATTACTTAAAAATATAAAATCTTTGAAAAATAATGACTATGGTTTGACCAAACTGCTAAGCTGTTTCCCTGTACCTCGGTCTCCCCCGATCTGTGGGAGGTCCACTCCGAGACCCCCAGCGGATGCCCGAAACTGCAGATAGTACTGAACCCTAAGGAGACCGTTTTTCCCCTGTGCATAGTAGTTATCATGAGGTTTAATTTCTCAGTTAGGGCCAGGAAGAGATTCCAATGCTTCATGATAAAATAGACAATTATAACCACAGCTGTGATAAAAGCTACGTGAGTGTGTTGTGTCTCAAAATACCGCATTGTGCCACACACACCCTTCTTCCTGTGGTGACGTGAGACGGTGAAATGCCCATGTGAGGAGGTGTCGCAGGTGAATGACCCGGGCGTGTGACATCGCGTTAGGCCCCACGACCTTCTGACGATAAGTCAGAAAGAGGATCATTCGCTTCGGGACCGCGTTGGGCTGCGGAAAGCGAAACCGCGGCTAAGGGGACGCTATGGTACCCAAAATCGTGCTTTTTATATTACATTTCCAGAACAAGTTCTTAGTCTGAGATCTGCTCCCCTGAGGTTCTGCCGAATTCTGAGCTGAACGCGAGCGGTAAGAACCTTGGCAACACATGTGTGACCATGTCTTTCCGCGTCAGTCCAGACCCCACCATCCTGAATGTTTGAAACTTGCCTTCCAAATGAATAAATGCATAGCGGTGCTTAGGAAACTCGCCCAACAGCTGCCTGGGTTTCTCTCCACTCACCGGAAGCTCAGCCTTCAGTAGGAAACAGTGTGGCCCAGGGAGGCCGGAGGGGACACAGGACGCCGGTGACATTGGACTTGGTTTTCCTACAGCCCACTCTCTGTTGCTGCCGCTGTTCTAGAGTCGCAGGCCCTGCGTCCCCTCCCGGCTGGCCGTCAGGCACGCCTTCACTCCTGTTAGGATCTCACGTGCAGTTAAAGCTCCCGTGGCTTTGGACTCTGGTGTCGTCAATTTCTCTACTGCGGGGTTTCTGAGTAATGTTCTCCATCGAAGGAATTAAGAAGAAAAGAGATTATCTGAACCCCCCTTGTTGTACCTTGTGGGAAGCTTGAGACCTGAACGGTTTCACCGGTAACGAGGCTGCTTACTGGTGTGCTGGGTGGGGGAGGGTGGGTTACAGGAGGTGGGGGGCCGGCCCAGCCCTCCCTGCACGGTGGCCTCTTGCAGGGGCAGGTGACGTGGTGTGGGCGTTCCCGCTGGAGAGAATGGCTGGTTGGTCGTCACACTCACGGTCATGCTGACAATTACGCACTTTGCATGACAGTCTCAGGCCCCAGCCAGTGTGTTGGGGACATCTGTCAGGAGGAAGGGCCACCCGTCTGTTCTCACCTCATGACCTTGATCCTTTCTGGTTCTCCTGGGACTGTAGCTCGTGGGGGACCATCTTCACGAGATCGTTTTATCCAGAGTTTAAAATCTGCGTGTGTGTGTGTGTGTGTGTGTTAGTCCCGAGACTAATTTTGGGGTCTTCATAATTGAGCACAATACCTATCTGGTCACATGCTGTGTTTTGCCTAAGAAAGCCAAGTTTAGTATTTGAGGAATGGTTAACACAGTTGCTATTATCTTGCTGGCTATTATAAGATTCTTCCTATTTTTTTCATAACACTTGGATTGAAGAAGTGACTCCCATTTGTACACCGGTCCTAACCTTTGGACAAGGCAGTCATCGCCAAATTCCTAAGGAGCTGGAAACGGAAGGTATTATTCCCATTTCATAAACACAAACTCTAAGTCTCCGATAAAAGGAATCGTCTAAAGTTTTCATTGTCATAGTGTTACTGATGGAAGCAAGTCCAGAACTAAGACATTTGTGACAAATGTATGGTGTTCCCTGCAACACTGTGTGCGGTAAGGGAAAGAGAATATAAGGTATTCTGTAGAAAAATATTGGGAAAATGTTCCCTTTTCTTCTTTGCCCCAAGTATCTTTCCCTCTCCAAACACAAAGACTCACTGACTTTCTCAGAGACTTCTAAATTTCATGTTTTCACCTAATTACTGAAGACACAACGGACATTTATTTTGGTGGTTAGTGTGACATCTGGACATACGTAATAAACCAGAGTTCGTTCTCCTGCGGCTCCTGTAATTGCACACCTTTCCCCCCGTCTGCAGTGCTGCCCGTCCCGTTTGCTGGGCAGTTCCGTGTCTTACAGTTTGTGTCCTGTTCCTCGGCTTTCTGTACCACTCTGTCCATCTGTCTGTCTGCCCATTGGTTCTTAAACTAGCTTGGCTGCGGAGGTCAGAGTTTTGAAGTCGTTTCATGCCGGCGAAACAGACCTTTCTTCCCACTAACCTTTGTCTAAAACCTGTTGTGATAATTATTGAGGTCATTTCAAATTATATATAGAATGGTTTGTTTGGTTGTTTGTTTGTTTGTCTGTTTGACACGTCCCTCAAGGCTCTTTGATGGGATTGGAATTTATTTCTAACCTAACTGGGAAGAGTCGATGGATGTTCACACGAAGCATTCCCTGCCTGGGAGCGTTACATGTCTCGACTTTTCATCTTCTTCTACCTCATCTGTCTCGGTTTCTTCCTGCGGCTTCTCTACACACTTGGCTACTTTTATTTGTAAGTTGGATTAAAGAAAACTCAAACTGAAACTATTGGCTCTTTTCCAATAGAAGTGTGGCTCTGACATTTGTTACCATCGGGGCTTACTTATTTCGTCTTTATTCTGAGATTTTGTAAAATGCTTTCCTGCTGTTTCTTTGTTGATAAATGTAAACTACGTACTCATTTCCATTTTTCTTTAGCCTTTTAAAAATTGCTAAAATTCCTTAATCAGATTCAAAATCACATGTAATATAAATATAGATTTATTTGAGTCTATTTTTTTTATTTATTTAAGATAAATCAATAGTCTCTTGCTTTCGAAAAGAGTTGAAATATTTTTCATTGAGCAGGAGTGTATGAGTGGGCCTGTTTCACGGAATGCTTACCTGTCTCGTATATCACAAGTGTAAACATTAATATTTTCATTATATATCTTGATAAGTCAATGGTATGTATCCCAATTTTTGTCTGTCCTATATGTTGCTGTTTTGTTCAGTCCATCATATGCCTCCTTTTGGCTCTCCTTTCTCCTCTCGGATCACGCGCTAGTTAAGTCACCTACGGCCTGGCGGCGGGAGGAAGACGACTTCTGAAATATCTTGCATTTTTCCAGAAAATCAGCTTGGATGACGGGTCTTTAAAGTCTTTATTCTTTTCCCAGCAGATGGACAGAATTTCCTGACAATTCTGTTTATTGAATCCCAAGCCTCGTGATTAGGGTTTCGTGGAATTATAGGCCTTTAGCCCAGACTAAACCAAAGCGAAGCCACTCTAAGCTCGGGGTCAGAAGATCGTGGTTCAAATCTTGACTCCCCCAAGTTCCGGCTGAGTTTTTCAGCGAGGTCCTCTGAGTCTCTGTGTCCTCGTGTTGTAAACTGGGAATAATAATACTTACACTCTAAGTTTTCTGAGCACGCTAAGGGACATGAGATCATGCCCGCGGCAAGAGGCCATGGATTAACTACGAAGGCTAAGAAGATGGTTTTTCTCCTGACCTGGGATTCGATGCAAGAAATACGTGTCCCGGGCCTGTGTGCCTTTCGGAGAATCGGGACCATTTGTGGACCTGTTTAGCCCCGTCACCGGGGACGTGAGGCTGGTGAATCCAGACGCCATTTACCGGGGCTCCTTGGCTCTGTCTCAGCCTTCCAGACCAAGGTTTCGTCTCATCTCTGAACTTCTCCACACGCAAATAATGTAGCAGAAGGTGCGGAAAATAAGCAACCAGAGCCAACGCAATGGCGTATATTGGTTACTGATGTGGGAAACGAAGGCCAAAGAACAAATTAACGTTCCTTACAACCTACAGCCCATTGGCGAGTCCTGTAAGCAGAGGGGCCTTCCTCTGGGACCTCAGCTGCCTCACTGGTGACACTTTGCTAAGGGCGAAGGTCAATCTTAGTTTAACATGGTCCTGACTTCCCAGGGTCACATGAGTCTAATTCAAGCATATCAAAACCCCTTTGGAAACCTCCGTTTTCTCACCCCCTCTCAAGATAGACGATCACTCGCAGCTCATGGCCCGTAGGTATGTATCTGAAGGGTCTCATGCCTGAGGTTTTACTTGACAGCTGTAAGTGTCCGTTTCCTACCAGCTGTCAGCCCCCTCAAGGTCCTGGAAACCTTGTTTCCAACATTCCTTGGAGACCCTCCCAACCTGAGGGCGTATCGTCAGTCATCCGACGCGACCCCACGCGGCTCCTCCTGCCGCGGGTCCCGTGCCTGTGCTTTAATCAAACCACCTTTTTGCACTGAAGACGTCTCGAGAATTCCTCTTGGCCGTTGGCTCTGAACCCCAACACTTTCCCCACCAGTCACTGTTTGACATTTCACGTGGAATTCCTTGAGGTTTTTGACATAAAAATTGATGGGTCGCAGCACAGACTCCCTCCGCCCTGCCGCTCCCCCCGACACGATCACACGCCGCTCGGATCGGTGGACAGGACGGCGAGGGACCACGGGCTGGGAAGGAGCAGAAGGGGCAGGGACTCGGGACGCGGGCCGAGTGCCAAAAGGTCTTCGACCCCAAGCCGTCAACCAGCTTCGGCACATGAAATGAACAAAACTCTGCCGTCTCCAGCCAAAGGGTCAGGAAGGGGGAGCCCCAACAGGGGGGTTGGGGGGCCCCGAGACCCACGCCATTAGGGGTGCAGGCCCGGGGGAACCCCAGCAGGATGGCCAGCCTCTCCCCAAACAGGCACCAGAGTATGGTCTCACCACATGGGAGCCTCGCCGGAGTCCTGTGTCCTCAGCAGGTGACATAGGGGAACCGGAGACGTCCAGAGGCCCGGGGAAGTGCTCACAGTCCCGTGGTGGCACCAGCAGAGACAGAGTGGAGCCTCAGTGGCCCCCAAAGCACAAAGCGTTGGGAGCTCTGGAAACAAAAGCATCACTGGAAGGACGGCCTCCAAAGCCGGCCCGAACCTGCAGCCTGACGGGATTTGGGGGTGACGGGGGGTGGTTCAGAGCCGACAGCCAAGAAAGAACTCTTGAAGACGTTTTTGGTGCAAAACGGTGGTTTTATTACAGTCCGGGGACAGGACCTGGGGGCAGACAGAGCCTTGCTGGGGCTGTAAGGAGTGACTGGTTACACGCTACGGAGCAGGGGAAGCAAAGACGAGGGCAAGTTTCCCAAAGAACCTTCATCATCAAAGACTCGCAGGACCCTGGAGGCCTGCCACCGTCAAGCTGTTTCCCTCCCTGCAAAGCATTGGCGCGAGGACAGCAGGGAGACCCCGGAGCATCTCCACTCCCCCCGCCTCGGGCGTGTGCCACAGGGCTGCGGGCCAGGAGGAATGAAAATTCTCTCTGCCATTGACATCTGTCTGTGCTTCCCACACCCTCGGGATTCACGGCCCAGGTGACCCTTCAGGCCAGGAGGCTCCAAACGCTCCACGGAACCCCTGGGCCGGCCGGGGTGGGAACCCAGAACCAGCGCTCTGGTTCCCAGTGCCCGGGGTGCCAGCTGGGGACGCTCCAGTTTGGGGAGGAGGTGACGGAAGTGCTGTCGGCGGGCGGGACAGAAGAGG
>PITB01033060.1:0-14384 GCA_004024585.1 Paradoxurus hermaphroditus
CTTTTGAAAGCTTATTTGTAGAATATCAGATCTACTGGAAGAGAGATATTGGCACTCGTGCTGATACTCTTTTATTTGGAGGAAGTATTTCAGCTGTGCATTTTGTTCCTGAGATATTAAAAAGGTGATAATGTCAGTGTACTACCACCAGAAAAGATGATTTATTTAATTGGACGATAAGATATACGATTAGTATAATTTTCCAGAAAGGCAAGAGTGTTCCATTTAAGGTTCATTTCCCACACCATACTTTAACATTTGCATGACGGTTAATAAAGAAGAGAATAAAAATGAAATATGATGAGAATTTTTAGCAGTCTGTTAAAAAGAAAAGCATTTGTCATCCTGAATTACCCATTTCTTGATTTTATTATTTTAAGACCCCCAAAGCATTATAGTTCACTAACTTGTGCCTGAACAATACTCACCGCAGTAAATTTTTCATTGTAAAGACATTTTATAAAGAACTTGACCCGTATCATTATATGATGTCTTTTCTTAATAATTTAACAAACATTGACTTCCCAGTGTGAAATGAGCCAATTAAAGTCATTTTAAAAATGCATAAGTTTCCCTAGGTTGCTTTCAATTTTAAATAAGACCAGTATATAATATCCTGCAGCTGAGTCTATTTGAAAATACAACTAATCTCACCAGTTATTGTTCTCTATCACATATCCCAATTGAATTAACATTTCAGGGCTTCTGTGATCCTGCTCTCCAAGTTGGTTTACTAAAGAGCTAAGAAGTCATTCTGAAGAATCCCATCTTCCAGTCAACTTGAAAAGCTCTGACCAAATTTACTCATAGCTTTTATTCTTTCTTCCTTTCTATGATATGAATGGGGAAACATAAACAACAGTAGAGCAAATACTCATCTTTAACTTCATGGGCGTAATGTGAAAGAGTCCAGCTTCAGTAGATCTCAGAGATTGACATTGATCTTGGGAATAAAAGTATCTTAAAAAATTGGAAACAAATATATCTGAAAGGAAGAGACAGTTGATAAGCATGGCCTAGTACTCAAACTCTGCTCTTAGAAGGGACGTGCAAATTTTTACTAGCAGTGCTTGCTTTGGCGGTGCATATGCTAAAGTTGGAACCGTACAGAGAAGGTTAGTGTGGCCACTGTGCAAAGATGACATGCACATTTGTGACCTGTTCCATATTCAGTTTTTTTTTTTCTGTTTTTACGAGGGTAATGACTGTATAAAGGCCACCTACCTTTGAGACCCTGCCAAAATCCTGGGAACCTTAAACTCTGATGTGTTAAATCTCCAAAGCCCAGATGTCTAATTGTATCGTTCCTTCCACTGAAAATATATTAGGAGAGAGAGAGAATGATGACTGTCACATAATTCTATGCAGGTTCTTTTCTGGTTCTGCTTCCTTCCTGGAGCTGAATGGAAAACAAAACAAAACAAAACAAAAAAGGGCTCAGTTACATGGTCTATCCAAGGAGTTAAGTTTAACATAGGTTTTGGATTTGAATAGTGAAAACTTCTGCATCAAGGTAAGACTATGTTGTCTTTCTTTACATCAGCTTCTGCAATGTTTGAAAAAAGCAAGTAGAGTATTTTCCTAAAACTAGGAGGTCCTGTGATTCATTTCCAAAGACCTAGGAAAGAGCAATTCAGCAGAACCACCCATCCAGGCAAGTAGTCCCTGATGAACTGGCAGCAGAGGCAAGCTTTGCCTTGATATCCATGCTTCCTGTTACTGTGTAAATTGGGTCACCTAATAACATCTAACACTGATTTCCCTCTTGTTTAACTTCCAATGAACCCATGTCTGTGTCTTGAGAAGCACTTGGGATTTATGTGTAAACAGGAAATGTAGCTTTACTCTGTTGGCTATAGGAAGTTCTGCTATGCTCCTTCTTGGTAGGAATTAAAACACTCATAGGAAAAGACAGAATTTTCTCCCCCTTCACTCTAGTGCACAGCAGAGCCACAGGAGTCCAAAGATTACAGGGAGTCTTTGGCAGGAGCTAAGTGCAAGAAGCGGTGTGGCAGAAAAGGTGCTTGGCAGAGGGACCTGGATGAGACGGTAGTGCCTAAGGAAGTCATATTCTTGAGCATAAATAGTGAGACTTAGGTGGATGCAGGGAATTGAGAAACAGTAATGGTATCTGTGGAAGTATCTATGTTTTTCAGGAACCTCAGGATCCGAAGAAAGTAACAGAGGTGTCCAGCAGTAGGGGTGGTGGTAACCAGGGAGTGGGGTGGTATGTTACAATCTGAAAAGCAGAGGTCAACTGAAGCAGAAGTCAGGGTGAGAAGATTATATACCACCCAACAGTAGTAAAGATTCGATAGTATACTTCATGAGAATATGATAAGGTTTCTGTGGCACAGGCTCCATAGCATACTGCTTCGAGCTGCTTCCCCAAAGTACAGTTCCCTTTCTCAGTTGCATCCTTCTTAAGTAAAATGAATACAATGACACTGTTATTGTTATTATTTTATTAAGAAGGATTCTCCTTACACTCTGTATATATGCTCTGTATGAAGACTTGTGTTCCGTCCAAATTCATGTGTTGAAATTTTAACCACCAAAGATGATGGTATTAAGAGATGGGGCTTTTTGGAGCCACTTAAGTCATGAGGATGGAGTCCATATTAATGAATTAGTGCCTTTATAAAAGAAAATCCAGTGGAATCTAGTGCCCTTCCACCATGTGAGGACATGACAAGAAAATACTATCCAAGAACCAGAACATGGGACCTCACTAGACACTGAATCTGCAGATACCCTCGTGTTGGACTCCTGGGATCCAGAACTATGAGAAATAATGTTCTGTTATTTGTAAGCCACACAATTGATGATACTTTGTTCTAGCAGCTCATATGGACTAAGGCAATATAAAAGAGCCCTCAGATGTTTAAAAAAAAACAGAACAACACCAAAAATGAGTGAACTGGATTCGATGGTTCCCCCAAAGGGTATGGCAACAGATCTCCACATGCCTCACTAAAAATTAGCTATTTCCTGTTTTCTAATGTCAGAAGTTCTATTTTTCTTCCTGACTGACCAGGGAGCATTGTTTATAATGTATAAAAACATGATGGGTTATGTGAATAAAACAAACAAATGTAAGTGTCAACCTTTAACTTTAAGCTTTTGAGAATACTCTGCTAGGTGCTATAACTTTTAATTTTAACATCTCCATCATAGGAAGCACTGATTTTCTGTACATTTTAATGTACAGAGTGATCATAATGTACCAATGATCGTAAAATACATTAGTAACCTTAATTCATAATTGAGAAAACAAATATTCAACAACTTTAACTTGAATACAAATATATATATAGAATGCAGAAATATATATATATTTCTCATAATTGTCTCAAATTTTCACTTTGCTCTGATAGCAAAAATTTGGCTTAGCTCAGTTTGTACATGACTCTGTCTTTTCATTAACTCACCATTCATTTGGACTTAGCTAAGCCGTGTTAGCTGTCAATGATGAGAAAAGAGCTTTATGTGAATTATTCATTAGGATGAGTGGGGAAGCATTCTACTCCTGAAACTGTTTTTGCTACCTAACACAGGGTCTCATGGTAGCTGTCCACCTCCATGGTATTTTGCAATCTGGCTACAGCCAGTTTTATTAAAGAGCTTTCTCAAAAATAAAACTAGCTCACTTCTTTATACTTAAATTTTTTCTTTATAATTACTCTCTTGAGATATTGTCCTGCAATTGTTACCTTGGAGAGCTTTTCTCTGAAATGGTGGAGTGGCAACAGTTTGCTTTAATCTTTTCGTAGAAGACTGGTTACAACATTTGATGGTACATGTAAATGTGTCTTGTGAGAAGGATAATGTGTAATATGTAATGTGAGCAGTTTACTCATTCGCCTTGTCAGCTGTTGTAATTTAATCATTTTGTTCATATCTCTTTATTTTTTTCCTCTTTGAAATACATGCGTACACATTTAATTTAATTTTAAAATTAGATGTCAGAATGCCTTTTCCAAGGTCAATAAGCAATGTCCTTAATCAAATTCTTTACTTCGGTCAGTCAGAAAGAAGGTCACTATTGGAGCGCCTGGGTGGCTCAGTTGGTTAACTGGCCGAATTCGGCTGAGGTCATGATCTCATGGTCTGTGAGTTCGAGCCCCACATCGGTCTCTGTGCTGATGGCTCAGAGCCTGGAGCCTGCTTCAGATTCTGTGTCTGCCTCTCTCTCTGCCCTTCCCCTGCTCACACTCCATCTCTCTGTCTCTCAAAGAAAATAAATAAATGTTAAAAAGAAAAAAAAAAAGAAAGAAGAAGGTCACCATCAAAATATCTCATTAAAAAGTCTGTTACTTTACAACATATTCTGGACATTTTGAATTTTTATCCCGTCTTTTTTAAATTGCTGTCTTCTTCAGTGCAGAGTTGCTCAATGTTAGTACTGTTAGTATTTTGGGCCAGATAAGTATTTGTGGTGAAGGACTGTCTTGCACACTGTAGACTGCTTAGCAGTAATCCTGGGCCCTACTCTGTACATGCCAGTAGTATTTGCACTCCCTCAGAGTTATGGCGACCAAGAATGTCTTTAGATGACTGTCAAGTGTCCTCTGTTTGGGCAACCACCACTAGTCCCCCATTGAGAACCGCAGTCTCAGTGATCTGGATTATGAAGCATTTATCCACTTATTTAATTCAATAGATACGCGTTTTTTTGTCTGTCTGTGGTTCTTGTTTAATTTGCATTTTATTTTCAATTAAAAAATAGCATTTTAATTTAAAATGAATATCACGTATTACATATTATGAATGCCGTTGTAATTATATTATTTCCTAAGGACTTGTATCATTAAATGTTTTTCATTCTAAAACATTCAATATGGTTTCAGATTCTAATTAAAAAATGCCTTTGAAAAGAAATTATGGAATAATACACGGTCTCAATCATGCAATGAAACAAAACAGGTACTATGCTAGGCTTTGACATATAAAGCAAAAACACACATGGCTAATGATCTAACTGGGATTATTTTACAAGTAACTTTCAATATTACCATAAGGAAGATATAGTGTGAAATGTGACCGCATATAAACTACAACTAACATAAGCAGGCCAAAAAACTCTTCCCAGAAAGTTGATGCTGACCTGCAGTTTGGTAGGTGATAAGCTGGCAATCAAAGGGTGTGAGTCTTTGAGCTGGCAAAGACAATACCTGAAGATAATGTTGAAGCTAACCTATTGTTTTGGAGTTTGTGCTGGGGAGTTTGCCAAGGGCTTAGGCATTAGATCTAATCTTTGTACTTCCCAGTTAACTTTCTAATTAGATTTAATCATCAACGACTCTTAGAAGTAATTTTTAGTATTGTCATTTTCAGCACGCAGACAGTATGATACAGGTAGGTAAATAACCTGCTGGTGGTCATAAAGATTCACTTATTCAGTTAGGTGTGAAGCCCGGATCTGATAGCCTCTTGAATCAGGGTCCTTAAACATTATACTGTATTAAGTCTCTGTGTTATTATATCACTTGATAAAAGAAATAAAAGTGATGTATAATACCTGCAACAAAGAAAGGGTTGAAAAAAGGGTCCTAGAGCCTGTGGGAGAAGGAGAGGATTCCGCATAGCCTTGTGGGGTAATTGGGAACCAGATCATGAGAAGCCATGTTAAAGATACTGGACATGATCGTAAAGGCAGTGGGAAAGTAAAAACAGGTTTTAATGGTGCTGATGTCATTAGATTAACATTTTCAAAGGCCCTTTTTTTCCTGAAGAAAGGAGAACTGATTGGAGGAGTGGGAAGTGAAGGCAAGATAGAGATGGAGGTGAGAGAGAAATGTGAGGTACGTGGATGATGAAGTGGATTTGGAATTCCCGGTACACTCACAATTCAGTTGGGACATTGAGTTGGAAGGTATTGCAGTTGAGCTTTCTCAGGAAGCTGACTCTGAAATGGCAAGGAGCATTCAGGAACATGATTGGGGAGTGTTCTCATGAGAATAAATAACACCTGTAGTGGGGAGGAGACAGAAGTAGGATTGAGCAGAGGGTACACTTGGACTGCAACTCAGCACCGAGGCATGATTTAGCTACAGCTGATCTGAGTTTTCAGAGTTGTTCCGGACTGGAGTCAAAGTGCCTGGAACTTTCTATTTCTGCATTGAGTCAAGGATGCAGGCTGCCCCCCAGGAAGATGGCGGGCTTGGGGAGATGCCTTCATTTGAGAACAATCCCAGCACAGAGCTGACAGCTGGTGACTGTCAGATTGTAGCACTTCTAGATTCTAGATCGTTCATTACTAAAGATTCAACGGATAGTGCATTACAGTATACAGAATAGAAGAGCTTCTGAACAAGTTGGAAGGTGAAGGTAGAGGTGTCAAAGATGGTTCCCTGATTAATGGATTAGCAGTACAGTGAATGGGCTTTCCAAATGCTAAGGTAATCATCAAGAACAATGTGGTATGTGGAGAAAGATGACTAATTTTATTTTGGACAGATTTGAAAGCCAGTTCCTTATAGGTGTCTTATTGATTCTGGTCGCTTCCCAGATACATGGATCTGAAGCCAAGGAGAATGGTATGATAAAGATTTGAGCTTCATCAATATGCAGATATAATTGTCCATATGGGATGAATAAAATTACCCAGGGAGAGTGTTGAGAGGGAGAAAAGGTTGTCCAAAAAAGCAAAGCTAGCACAATTTAATTTGGTGTTACTTTTAAATCAGGGAGATAGTTCAAGTCCTCTCTTTATCTTATTCACATGTTCTATTCACAATTATAGGAGAAAAGGAAACCCCATTTCTCAAAAATGTCATGTAATTCTCAAAGAGAATGCTCAAAAATATAAATACAGAAGGGAAATATGAAAGAATGGAAGTAGTTTGGAAGGGAAGAGCACACTGTTACGTGTGGTCACGTAGGGTAGTTACCGGATGCAATGAAAGAGCAGTATTGGGTATGACTGGTTACTACATGCACAGACCCTCAGACTAGATTCTCGTGTTTGGGATCTTGATTCTGTTGATTATCTAAAAACTGTTGCAATCGTAAGTGAGTTTAAATTTTTCTAAATGTTTGGTCTGTTTCATCTCTGGTTTTATTCATTTGGGAAAAGTACTCTGTCAGAACAAAATAAGGCATTCTCTAAAGCCCTTTGGGGTAAAACTGCAACAATTGTGCTAATATTTTTGTCATATCCGGTGCAATTTCCTTGCTCTTAATTTTTTCTATGCTTGTTTTTGTTTCTATATATCTTCATAGACCTTTTGAAATGAAAGCTTCTGAATTGGGTGTTATAATTCTGATTGATATAGCATCTCATTAAGCCTATTAAGTCTGTTCATTTTCTTCTTATTGAAATGATTCCATTGTCAGATACTGATAAGGTTAAGAAGTCTTTTGATTATGAAAGTTGGAAAATCAGTATTCTCTCTCTATGTATATGTGTGTATATATATATATACACATATATACATATGTACATACATATATATACATATGTATATGCGTGTATATATATATACATATGTACATACATATATATACATATGTATATGCGTGTATATACATATGTATATGTATATACATATGTATATATGTATATGTACATGTGTGTGTGTGTGTGTGTGTGTATGCTGTTATGTCCAGGGGTTAATTTAAATGAAGACTGTTACTTTAATTTTTTTTCCCTACTCCTATCTCCCGGCAATGTATGTTTCATGTTTTAAAAAAAAGCTTCTGTGAAAATCTCTCAGTATATTTCAGAAGCATTTGATAGATTCTCTTATGGTCAGATTTATATTGGTTCTATGCATTTCATTTAAATCTTAGTAACTTTAAAAAAATGTCACTAATTTACTTAATTTAAGGGTAAGTTCATATTGAAACTAAAATGTTTTTTGGCTGAATTCAACAAATTGTTATTACATGCTGATAACATGCATCAAAGTTAGATGTTTAGTGATAACTGAGGGCCACATGATAAAGGCACAGGTGTAAACGGACATTACTCTCCAAGAAGATAGGTTAGATAGATTAAGACTGTAATTGAAAATAAGAGCATCCCAATTAAGCCACTCTATAAAATTAGATTTTAAAAAATTAATTATTATCAAAACACTTAGTCTAAAGCATGTGGACCCTTGGTAATGTGGGAAAGAAAGAAAGATTTTTCTAAAAGTAAATGTTGTGAGCCAGGAAATACATAAGGGTAAAATAATTCATAAGCCTGAGGGTAAGAAAATCTAGCAAATTATCTCAGTCACATTGCTTGCATTTGAGGCCACAGTTTCTCAATCAAGTAGGTCACAGAGGAGAGGAAGGCTAAAGCAAATATAAGAGCAGCTAGACAAATGATGTAGCATTTTTGCAAGAGATTCAGCCTACAGGGGAAATTTGGAGAGACCCTTGCAAGTAGAAATACTGGGATCAGGGAAAGGTGAGACTGAATTAATGTTGGTGGTTTTACGTTTTGAGCAGGGAAGAATTGGAGTTAAAGAAAGGCTTCCTTGCACTCACGTTACTTAACATTTAGCTAAGGAGAAGTCTGGCTCCAAATTAGAGTATTTAAAAAAATGTATACTATTAATCCATACAGTTGAACATATGTCCTTTATATGCATTTATATATATATATATACAATAAAATGTAATTAGCTAAGCAACCCCCACCTCCACTACAAAATGGAATATAATGACACCATTGACAAAAATCTGTGTGTCCCTCCTAACTCTGGATTTCATAATTCTATTCTTTTTAGCATATACTTGGACCCCATATAAGAATAATTTAAAATAACACATGTTAGTTTTGCAGTTTGAAATTCATAAAAATGGTTTTACACTGCATCTAGTCACCTGATAGATATTTTTCTTCACTCAATTCATATTGCAGCTATGGTTTATTCATTATTACTATGATAATGCCCCATGAGATGGAAAGACATTAACTGTTTTTTTGTTTTTTAAAATCTACTCTAATGAACATTGAGGTTTTTATTTTTTAATTTATTATTTTTAAAATATTTTTTATTTTTTAAATTTTTTATTTTTAAATTATTTTTTATTTTTAAATTATTTTTATTTTTGAGAGAGAGAGAGAAAATCAGAGCATCAGCGGGGGAGGGACAGAGACAGTCGCAGACTCAGAATCCCAATCAGGCTCCAGGCTCTGAGATGTCAGCACAGAGCCTGACACGGGGCTGGAACTCAAGAACGGTGAGATCATGAACGGTGAGTTGAAGTCGGATGCTCAACCTACCAGCCACTCAGGTGCCCCAAACATTGAGGTTTTTTTAAAAACGAACTTTATCAGGAAAACTGCTGAACATGTACAAGGTAATTTCAATCCGTTTCCATTATGATGTGATGTGATTGACCAGTTGGCATTTTTACTGGCAACGTATGCATTTCTTTTTATAAAATTTCAAAATTTTATTCTCCTAGTCAAGGTGGAGGTATTTTGTAACTTGTTTTTGTGGTTTTAATATTACTTCCCTGTTTACTAATGAGGTCAGGTATCTCTTCATATTATTTTCACCATTAGTTTTTTAATTTTGTTAACTCATGTTCTTTGTCAATGCTTAGGTTAGGTTGTTTTCCCTTATTGTACTGTAGTAATATTTTTAATAGAGTCAGGTTTCTAATTTTAATCTTTTTAATTTGTATGAATTTCAAATATATACTTATATTTTGTGGATTTCCCTTTGTCAAAGTCCTCTAGCCAAAGGCCACCAGGGATACAACAGTAGTTGAACAAGTTTGCTTGCTCATTTCTCAGTGCAGAGAAGGAGAACCACATGGGAACTACAGACATGTCAGAAAGAGAGTGATAGAAAGGTCTTTATTATAGGATTTGGGTGTTTGTTAGGTGACTCTGGGGAGAGTTTAAGGAAGTGAGGTTTAACTCAAGATTGGATTCTGTCAGGAGGTAGGGGTAATACTGTGATTAGGTAACTGGAGAAATCTTAATCTGGAAGGAAGGAAGATAAGTGTGAGGCTCAAGCTGTATTTGATAAAGAAGCAGCAGTCACTAATATTACACAGGGGGGATGTTGGTCATTTTTGTGATTTGTACAGAATTTGTATTTTGACTATGTTTTCACATGGTTACGGAGTTAAAGTTGGCTTACTAAGGGTCCCCGACTATATCTACATTCTAGTCCCTAGAACCAGTGCATGTTCAATGACATGGCAAAAGAGACTTTTCAGATATGATTAAGTTAAAGATCTTGAGATGAGTATTATAATGGCTGTCTGGGTGCATTCTAAGTATAAATCACAAGTGTCCTTGTAAGAGAGAGACAGAAAGATTTGACTTCTGGAAGAGAAGGTACCGTGGTTACTGATTATTGAACCAGAGATTGGAGATGGATGGATACAAGCCAAGGAATGTTGGCAGGCACTGGAAACTGGAAGAGGAAAGAAAAAGATTTTCCCCTGGAGCCTTCAGAATGCACCAGCCCTGGATTTTTAGTCCTGTGACTCATTTCGGACCAATAAACATCATAAATAATTTCCACTTAGTGGTAAAGCAGGTGTTTTAACAAACATCATAGTCAGTAGAGTCTAGGTTGGTTCCCATGATTCCAAATGCAGCTGCACAAATGAAAAACCACATGGCGATTTTTCTTCTTTTTGCCTTTGTCATTTTCCCTAGTGTTATCTCTATAAACACAACAGAAGTATTTGAGTCTTTTTTGTTTTTAATTTCACAAGATCTGTTTTAATTGTAATCTATTCACTTTTAAATCTAAGGACTTGAATTGTTTTTGATAATGATACTTTTGACCTGTTACATGCTGTTACAATGTTTTGGATGTAAATATACACTGAAATCCTCAAATGATTAATGTGATGTGTAATTGTGGAAATCTACTTGGTGGAAATACCAGAGCATAGTGCAGCCTTCCCTATAGTGGAATAACAGAATTATTATGTTGGATAACAGAATTTACCTCAAAGTAGGCAAAGTATAAATTTAAACTATATCTTCTATGAAATGGAAGATGATGTTTATACAATGAGTCAAAATTTACTAATAATTAGTAACAAAATTAGTTTCAAAATGGAAACAGAATCCCTCTGAGAAAGTGCTCAGTAGTTTTTAGTTCCTCTGTGTTAGTTGTTGCCAGAACACAAGTAGGAAGAACACTGTGGTAGATTGTTACTTAAATGGTTTCAAATGAATTCTGGCTTCTAGGACCCAAGTTTGTAGGCAGGTTTCACTCACGTGATTCTGTTCTTTGGTACGTATCTTTGCTTTGACCATGGAGCATCAGAAAACATGACACAACAAGTCTAATAAGCTCCTGAACTTATTAAATTGGGGTTTTCCAACTTGAAACATTCCTGTCTGAAACATTGTAAGGATCTCCTTAAACAGGGTACAATATGGAGAGACTCTATGGAGAGTCTAGCTGACCGCATTCACCCAGATCCACACATGGGAGTGAGGGCATCTTAAACCATCTTTCCACAGTTGGGATGCTTCAATGCTCTATCTTGTCATCAAGAACAGATTTCATTATAAAGTATAAATATGATGAGTAAAATAAATATTTAAATGGAAAATAGGTTTTATATTATCAGTTGTAATTGCGTAAAAAGTCCCTCGGTCTCATTCCATGTTTAACTATTGGTATCCCTCTTAATTATCTTCATGAAATGCACAAATATCTGGTAAGCAATATAGTATATTATTGTTCATGAAGTCTTAGCTTGCATTCTCAGCTCTTTTCTTTACCCTCAGAAAAAAACAGTGTATATATTCTTAAATATTTTGCCTTTTTCAGAATATACTACCAATAGCCTTAACACAATATATTGGATAATCCAGTATTTTCCACAATATGCTACAAATACCATTAACTCTGATCAAAATTCCTTTAGAAGGTACCTAATTTCTTATCAGAAGGTAGTACCTGGGCATAGCCTACATAAAAAAAAAAAAGAAAATACTAAAACTATCACTTTAGGAGAAAGTAAAGTTAGACCCATTTTCATAGTATACACACATAAGTGTCAACATAATAGCATATAAAAGATAATATAACATTATACAGCAGAGAATAATTGTAGAATCTAGTGTATGGGTAAGATCGCCTTTATACCTGGCATGAAAACTGAAAGCCTTAATGGTAGATGTTGACAGATTTTCTTTTATTGCTATTTAATTCACTACAAGTTGATTGAATAGATAGAACATATTTATGACTGTTACATTTCATGTAAAGATAAGGCAATTGCTATGAAAAAAATTAAGGCTATAACTTGATATTTTTATAGGAAAAACAAACGATTAATAAACACAAATATTTTATGAATTTTTAGAGTAATAGAAAATTATAACAAGGAAATAACATTTATGAGTGAAAAAATTAAACACTATTATTAATTTTATAGAGGGCACTGATAAACAGATTCTACTGATGTACGTTTTAATGGAATAAACTTTTTGAAACAATTATGTCAATATTTATCGTAATTTGAAATAACTGTATATTATGATGACAATCTTAGTACCTTACCCTCAGGAATGAGGATTTTAACAAGTAGTTTGCTGGAGCCAGTTTATAACAGCTCACAAAAGCCAAATGTTAATTAAAATATACATATATATATGTTTATTATATATATTATTTTATATATATGTTTATTTTATATATGTTATAAATATATATTATTTTATATATGTTATATATATAATATATATGTTATATATAAAATAATATATATATGTTTATTTTATATATATATATATATATATATGTTTATTTTTGAGAGAGAGAGACAGAGTGTGAGTGAGGGAGGGAAACAGAGGGAGTCAGACTCGGAAGCAGGCGCCACGCTCTGAGCCGTCAGCACCGACCCAGGGTTTGAACTAATGAACCGCCAGATCACGACCTGAGCCGAAGTCGATGCTTCACTGACTGAGACACCCAGGGGCTCCACAGATTGTTATATTTTAAGGAATTTTGAGAGCTGGTTTATAAAACAAGTCATTTTTTTAAAATTACATAAGATTAGAATTAAATTGTATTAAAAACCAAAGTTAATACTTGAAACTCATGATTTCTTAATCATTCCTTTGCATTTGAGCTTATGTGTTTTGAGTTTCACATTTCCTGTCTTACTTCACCATAGCGGAAATTCTGTGGTTTACTACGACTCAGCTCTTCTCAATTCCATTTATGATGTCATGCCAGTGGCCTGGTAGGAGCCACGGTGGGAGTAATTACAAAATGGAAATCATGTTTGTTTTTACATACATAAGTTAGGACTATTCAGAAATTAATAGAAGAGTTACCAATGGACAGGGTATAGGAATATGCTGAGGCTGGAGGTGGGAATGGATCGTTTCACCTTACATATGTGGCCTGTATTTTGTTTTGTTTTAATTTTTATTAGGTAAATAAAAATAGTCCATAAAGTGCAGAACTGCTAGCAACTAAAACTTGTGCAATAACAAAATTCCCATGAGAAGCATAAATAGGTAAATTAGGTAAGACCTCCAAACTTCTAAATATTTTGTTTATGCAGGATACTATGTTAGGTTTGGGAGAGTGAACCATTGATAGTCTTTCTAATAATAGGTATAGAAATTATGGTAATTGGGGGTGCCTGGGTGGCTCAGTTGGTTAAGCGTCCGACTTCAGCTCAGGTCATGATCTCATGGTTCATGAGTTCAAGCCCCACATCCGGCTCTGTGCTGACAGCTCAGAGCCTGGAGGCAGCTTCAGATTCTGTTTCTCCCTCTCTATTTGACCCTCTTCGGCTCGTGCTCTGTCTCTCTCTTTATCTCTCACAAAAATAAATAAACATTAAAATCCTTAAAAAAAAGAAATGATGGTAATTGACATCAGGATAATTATTTTGTTATTGAAACCATTGCTTACTGTAGTTGTTTCTTTGACTTAGACTGAAAAGTATCAAACTTAACAACTGGGAAGAAACTTACCAAATGAATGCCAGTGGTAGTCCAGTATAACGTTCCTCTCATGTTTTGAACCATATCATGATCTTTGACTTCAATGCATAGTACTTCAGGTCTTTATGTTAAATGGGTTTGTAAACCTCCATGCATTCTAGGTGCACATTGATATTCGGCATAGTGTCCAGTTATATTTCTTAGAACGAAGTCAAATATTTAATGGAAAACCCAGATGCAACATCATGTATATCCTCAAATGAAACTAAACAACTCTGCAGGCACCACCTCGATCCCTGGCACTTGTATTTCCCCTCCCCCATTGCTTCATTTACAATTTAATTTTCAGATTTGAATGTAAGCATGAAACATGAAAGGATCATGAAACCACTTAGTTCTTTGTATCAAAACTCTGGACAGAAAATAGAAATTCAAATAGTGATTCAAGCAAAATTTTTTGCCTAAAGCTAATTTGTATTTGTCTATTATATTT
>PITB01033061.1:0-14369 GCA_004024585.1 Paradoxurus hermaphroditus
CACACACACATACGCACACACACCCCTGCATAGAACCTTTCTTTCCATTGACATCTAGAAAACACGAGCCTGATACACTGCGTATGTCCGGCGATTTCTCCACAGTCTTTGAGGGCTGTTTTCTTGTGATCTCCCCCTGGCTCCCAACGGCCGCCTTCTTACTTGGCGGCTCTGGTCTTTCTGTCACTCTCTTCAACATTTGACTCCTACTCAGAATCGAGCCCAGCTCTGTATTCCGCTAACACAAACACACAAACAAACAATCTCACTCACTCACGCGTGGGCGGTTGTAGGGGAGGCTTCACGGCAGAGTTGAGAGGAAGCCGGGCGGGGGGCGGGTGGTTTAGTGCAACAGGACACAGCTACGTACTGAGAACAGCCGTCCATGTTTTCCCGGCCACCCCGCCCCAACGAGAGCCCTAGACTCACCCGACTCGCTGGCCCTTCCTTCATCCACCTCCCTTTTTCTCTCCTCTTTCCCTTTTTGGTTTCTCTCCACCAATTCCAAGTCTTGCGGTGAGCTCCCAAGCGCTCAACTCTGCCCCGGCCCGTCTCCTCACCCGTCGCTTAACCGATCCCCGCAAGGTGCTGGGCAGATCCAAAGGGTCTCCTGTGACTTAAGAGCCTTTCTCCTTAGAAGCCAGTTGGGGTTTCCTCTCCTTTGCAAGGGAGCGCCCCGAGGGAAGGCCAGTGGGAGCCTTGCGGCCTCCGTGTCCTCCAAAGGCCGACCCGCAAAGTAGCAAAGTGGCGCTGGCCCTTCTGAGGCCCGCTTGTGACTCTCGTCCTCTCTTCTCAGATGTAACTGGCTCAGGGATCCCTCTGAGCCGCTGACATCAAACCATCGAAGTTTCTGAAATAGCTTTATCTCCGCAGGACAGCTGGGAGCCCCTGAGACCCGGATGCCCCCCTCCCACTTTTTTTTTTTTATGGGGGGTGTTTTTTCATCTTGGGGAGCTAGCCGTTTTCACAAGCTTCTCTCGGCCTGGGACTTACTACAAAGACGAACGAGAGAATCTTTCCACGTTTCATGCCGACGGCAGGGCCTCCATGGTCTCCCGAGCAGAGGGCGCTGCTCGGAGAGCCCGGGAATGAGGAGGAAACCAGAGAGGCGTAGAATGTGCGAGCCCAGCGGCCGTGCGAGAGCCTGGGGAGGAGCGGCCCCGTCCCCGCCGCTGCGGGAGTCCAGGCCAGAGCAGGGAGGCGACGGGCTTGCTCGAGGTCACACATCAAGGAGAGGTGACTTAGGGCCCACCGTTCAGTTCGGGGAGGAAGCAGGGGTCCCCTTCGACCTCCGTGCCTCCGGGACGGCCCCGGTGAGGGCCGTCGGGGCCGCCCTAGGGAGCCCGCAGCTCTTTGAAACCAAGGAAAAACGAGTCAATTGCTCGTTCTTTTTAGCCGTTGAACTTGAAAAATCTGAGCCGTGGTTCAGTATTGGAGGTGGTGTGTGCTTTCGGTGGGGGGAGGGGGGAAGGGACAGGGAGGACTCAGAAGAGGGTGATTAGGTTCTTTGAGCCATCTGGGGAGAAGGAAGAGTCTCGAAAGGGGGTGGGACCCCCTCCCAAGGGTGGAAGAGAGACCCTGTGAATGGGTCCCTCTGCTGTCATCTCTTTGCCGCCCGGGCTGCAATGCAAACAGCGTCCAGTCGAGCTGTTCTTTCACGGGTCGGCTGCTGTGCAAGCTGGAATTGGGGGGGATGGTTCGTGACAGAGAATCTGGGGTGACCGATCTCATTCAGCTCCGCGAGTAGTTCTGAAGCACCGGGGAGGCGTCGCGAGCAAAGCCAGGTGTGTCGTGGGGGCCAGGGGAGAGGCTTCCCGGTCCTGCTAAGCCCAAGACCCAACGATCTGCTTAGGAAACGAGCCCCATCCGTGCGGAGCGGAGAGAGAATGAGGCTGACGAGCCAAATGCCGAAGTCCTTGTGCAGTGCACGTTCTGGAAAAGGGGTCTGGAGGAGGGGTCGTGGGGCGGCGGAAAGTCAGCTGGGGTGAAGGCCGCTGATTTTGGGGGCTGGGTCTCCCTCCTGCATGGACTCCATTGCCTGAGGCTTCGTCCCCAGCAGGTGCTCGGCAGAAGCCTCGGTGATGGAGGGAGCGGGGGACAGATAGAACAGGGGAGCAGGAGTGGAGGCCATCGGACGTCTGTGAGAACCAGTCCCGCCTGAGGAGCAGAGGGGGTTTGTGGTGGACTTGCCGGCAGGGCGGGGCGGGGGGCCGGGATGTCTAAGAGTTCGGACTTGCTCTGTGGCTCGGGGGAGCACAAGAGAGGTGAGGTGCGGCACTTTTTTCTTTAAAAAAATGTTTTTTAATGTTTATTTTTGAGAGAAAGACAGAGCACGAGCAGGGGAGGGGCAGAGAGAGAGGAAGACACAGAAACCAAAGCAGGCTCCAGGCTCTGAGCTGTCAGCACAGAGCCTGCCGTGGGGCTCGAACTCGCGAACCGGGAAATCATGACCTGAGCTGAAGTTGGAGGCTTAACTGACTGAACCACCCAGGCGCCCCAAGATCTCATTCTTTTCAATAGTTGAGTAATATATACATATACATATAGAGTGACATATATGTGTATATATATGTATATATATAGAGAGACAGACAGACACACAATGGAATATTACTCAACCATGAAAAAGAATGACATACACATATATATCACATCTTCTTTATCCATTTATCTATAGATGGACACTTGGGTTGCTTCCATAACTTGATTATTGTTAGTAAAACTCCAATAAACACAGGGCTGCATGTATCTTTTCAAATTAGTGTTTTGTTTGCTTCGGGTAAATACTCAGTAGTGCGCTCTTTCCCGCAGGGGCTGCTCCGGTTTGCCTTCCCGCCAGCAGCGCACGGGCTTCTCGGGGTTCCTCTTTCCCCACATCCTCGCCAACGCTTGCTGTGTCTCGTGTGTTGCTGTGAGCCATTCTGACGGGTGTGAGGTGGGACCTCACTGCGGTTTTGGTTTGTATTTCCCTGATGATGAGGGATGCTGAGCAGCTCTTCAAGTGTCTCTTGGCCACCCGGATGCCTTCCTTGGAGAAAGGTCCGTTCGGGCCCTCTCGACGGATGGCGCTTTGGCAAGGACGCCGGCCTGCGGGCTAGGAAGACGTGGCACTAGATTGAGCTGTGCCCTTTCGTTCTCTTTGCCTCGGCTTTGTAACTTCCCAGATGCGAGGTCATGCCACGAAATCTCTTTCAGGTCCACGTTCTAGAGAATACACCTGGGGGTAGTGGGCAGGTTGAGCACGTGGAGGCAGAGAGACCTTTTGGTTTTGGGAATTCCAGGCTGAAGGTCTGGAACCAGAGTGGTGGTTAAAGGCAGCACCAGGAAGGGAGGGTTTCTGGAGATTTGGAAGTGAGCGTCAGGGTGCTTTGGGGGTATGCTCCGTGGAGGTGGAGGTAGCATAGTTGGTTTTGGGGGGAGAGAGATTTCTTGTGAGGGTGGGTGGTACTCGAGCGTGAGGTGACCGAGATCTTAGAAGGTGCCAAAAATGTAGCTTTGGAGGTTGGCTGGGCAAAGCAGGGTGGGAAAAAGCGGGGCCTTGGTGTCAGACGTGGGGCGCTGTGAATCCCACTCTGCGGCTGACCGGCTGTGTGACTGGGGTGGGGAGACCGACTCACCGGGTTTGCACGGGACTGCACCAGTTTCGGCGCCGAGAATCCCACGTCCCGGGAAGTTTCCCAGTCCTAAGAAGGCTGGAGCAGCCGGCCTGGGACTGTCCTGGTAGGAGAGCTGTGACTTCCGTGTCCTGGGAGCTCCCCCCGAGATGGGCACATAGGGACGGCGGTAAATCTGCGTGACCAACTTGAGCCTCAGGCCTCTCATCAACAAGGTTGGGGTAACAACGGTGCCTTCTTCAGAGCGTTGTACGGATTAAATGAGACAGTACGCGTCAAGTACGCAGCATAAACACTAGGGCAAAAATGGTATGCGTCAAATATTTCTTGAAAGGATGAGTTCGATGAATCCAGCAGATGAACCAGCTGGATGAAAAAGGACGGGTTAAATAACCCGGCGTTGCCACGGGCTCTGCAGACGTGGCCGCGTGGTGGGCAGAGCCTGTGGATTAGGACTCTACCTGCGTTTATAAAAGAGGGTTTGCCAAGAAAATTAGTAACGTAAATAAGGGAAATATTAGCGCCTGGAAGAGGGCAAAACCCTAGCAGCAGGGTTTACATTTTAATGACGCTCATGCTAGTCGTAAATGTAGCTTCACTAGAGGGTTTCCGAGATTCCGGAAGGACGCACCCCTCTGCTCTCTGACCCAGCTGACGCGGTGGCCGTGCGCGCAAGTGAAATGAAACCACATTTTGCTCCAGTTTTCATCCCTTCATTTATTCACGTAGTCGGCAAATATTTATTTAGTACTTTTTGCGGGTTAGGCACAAAGCCAGGCTCTGTGGAAGCTACAAAGAAATGCAAGAAGTAGTCTGTACTCTTAGAAAATTCCCAATCGAATTGTCGTGTCCTTATCCTTCTTTTCCTTGTTTAAATCTGAGTGGTAATCCCTCTTTTCTCATTCTTTCCCCTCCAGCGTTGAGCCCTTCTGACCGCCAAACAGCCGCGTGTATGGTTTTACACTACCGTTAAAGTCCTGGAGGCCAGGGAAAGAGACATCAGAACCTCTCCACGAGGACCTCTGAGGAGATGGGCTGGGGACGGGAAAAGTAGGCCTGAAGAGCAGCGGGGAGGGTGGGGGAAAGCAGGGAGAGGGGAGCAGAGGGGAAGAGGAGGAGGCAGGAGGAAGAACGAAGGGAGTTGGAAGGGGGAGGGACGGCAGAGGGGAGGAGGTGGAGGGGAGGAGAGGAGCAGAGGGGAGGGGGAAGCGGGGAAGGGGAAGAGCAGCAGGTGGAGGAGGACTGAGAGGGGGAAGGCAGGCGGGCTGCAGGGGGGAGGTGGGGAAGAAAGGAAGACCGGAGGGAGGGCAGCTGAGCGCAGCAGGGCGCTGGGGGAGGAGGACGCGCCTGCTTAGCTACCGCCACCACTTCCCCTCACCCCCAATTGAGCAAAATGTTGAAATGACACACGTGAGGGGTTTTTTGTTTTAATCGTGGGTTTTTTCTCTAACCCCAGCTGAGAGGAAGCCGGGTAGAGCCCAGAGCAGGGGACGAGGGTGGGGTCCAGAGCCCCCGGGCCAGCTCTGACTGGCTGCGGGGGTCACCACCTGGGTCCCCCGTCTCCACAGCCCCGGCTGGGCCGGGGCCTCGGGGACAGAGCAGCTCCTGGGAACCTCGCAAACCTGCGGCTTCCCCAAACTGCTTCCTCTGAGCGCTCTGGTGTAACCCAGACCGCGCCCTGCCCTTCCTTCACCTGAAAGGGGGGGGAAGCAGGGCCAGGGGGCCGGCCGGCTTCCTCCTCCTTCCTTTCCTTCTGCTCCAGAGCTGCTCTCCCTGTCCCTTCTCCCGGTCGTGTGTGTCCCCGAGGCCCGCGTGGAGCCCGAGATTCAGGATAGGAACACGGAATACACCCCAGGCCCGAGAGCCCGAGAAGGAAGTCTCGCTTTGCCTTGGACAACAACCAGGTGGAAGGGCTTGTGGAGCACAGTTGTTAGCCAAGAGCCGCGGGCCAGAAGGTTGAAAAATTCCGTGCTGGGAGCCAAGCGGTCAGATCACTGGCTGCCTCCATCAGCAAAACCCCGAGGCAAGGTCCGGCCAGCCCAGCATGGGCCACCACTGTGGCAGGTCTTGGCAACCCCTTACCGTCGCGTCTCTTGGGTTATGGAGTCAAGGGACAAAGCCACTGTGGACTGTAGGCCTGAAAGGAAGCCTTGCTGTCACCTGTCAGTTTGGGGGATTAAAAATATACATATATGTATGTGTATATGTGTATGTACTGAACCTATGTGAAAGCTGCCACGCCAGTAAGTGCAGCTAGCCGGGCCGCTCCCTTCCCAGCATGCTGTGCCTTGCATCTCAGACTCTTTGCAGTTCAGGCTTCCACATTTCTGTGCCTCATTTTGCTTTGCATCATGAGACTCCTAGGATCCTTCTAGATGTTATTCCAGTGCCTAGACACTCCGTATTCCGAGCAAACTCACGTAGACGGCGCCTGCCCACTGTTTCCAGGGGCTCGGGGCCAGCTCGGAGATGGTCGTCGCGTCCGCTCACGCTTGCGTAGCACATTAATAGTTTGCAAGCGCTCCCCCCGTGCAGTAGGTCACTGGAGTCTGGAAGAATGACTGGGTGTGCCTATCCCCGATTTGTCCACGAGCAAATGGAGGTCCAGAGAGGTGAACCGTCTAACCCGAGGTTTAGAGCTAGCGGCGAGTCCAGATTTCCTCACTTGAATCGTGTGCCTTGCCACCAGGCCCGTTACCTGTTACGTGTCAGGGACGTAAACACAAAAACGAAGGTGGATTGAGTCTTTAACGCTGCCCAGGTACCACACAAAGTAGCAGATGTGTGTTCTCTCGTTTAGCGTTTCCAACGGGTATGCAACGATGATGTTATTATCCCGATTTTACAGATGAGAAAACCAGGGCTTAGAGAGATTGAACTTATCGCTCACCGTCACACGAAGAGAGAGAACAGTAGAGCAGGGACCCAACTCCAGCCAGTTTGGTCCCAGAGCTGGTGTTCTTTACCCCCGACTCACGCACGAGTGAGGGGCAGGGCATCCAGTGGAACTTGGGCGCTGGTATTTAATCCGCTAACCAGTTTCTTTGTCTCCTGTCACCTAAGTCCTCTGCAGACAGACACAGTTCAGTTGGTTGCCAGGTCTCCTGGGTGGGAACGACAGGAGGATAGGAGGTTCTGGGGGACACGGGGGAGGCTGGGCTGGCAGGAGACGGGGGAGGGGATTTCCCATTCCAGTACGGCCAGCATGACCAGGACTGAAGGACAGGAGGGCGTCATGCACGGGCGGGACACGGCGCCATCGCTGCTTTCCAGCCACACGTGCCGTGGCCGTCCTTTCCACGGCACCGCATGTGGTACTTCCGTACTTGAATCTTTCATAATAATTGATCTGACCCGTGCCATTCTGTTAGCTTTAGCAAAACAAATTCTGACAGGTTTTGATATTAGAACTAAAAATATGTTTCCAACTAGCTGAGGAGCCATAAAGCAGGCTGAAATCATACTAATGATAATGTACAATCTGCTCGCTACCATAAAGTTATTATTATTTACATGCAGCAAACCATCCACGGATAATGTGAGCCTGGAGTCTCCTTCCAGCTTTAGCTGATCTCTGATTCACCAAACGGGGGTAGGGGAGGGCTGGGAAAGGGCTCCCCAGGTCACCTTGGTGTGTCCGCGTGGGTCACGGGGAGTCTTCCTGGAGCTCTTGAATGTCTGGGACAATCACCCCCAGGGCGGCCGGAGGCCCGCTTTGGGTAAGAAGCCTGTTCGTCGTCCAAGGAGCCGCAGACACAGGCTCTTCAGGCGTTTCCCCTGCAGCCACCTGCTGGCGTTCAGGGTAGAGCCAGCCGAGCGCCCTCAACCTGGGCTCCACCTTGAGAGGCCCGTGCGAGCCCCTCCCTTCCCCACACCTGTCCCTGCAGGCGAAGATTCTGTAGGGCTCAGGGACTACCGCACCGCGGAGCCCACGCCCCTCCACACATCAGGCGCCTGGACCTCCGATTCCTGTCCAGACACACAGGCTTCCCCTCTGGGGCTCACTTGCCGAGAAGCCATCGTGCTGTTAGTGTCGCTTTCCTGGGGTCTGAGCTTTTGAGGGGACCCGGGGAGGAACCACCACGGCAGAGGGGGCTGTGGGTGAAGCCCGGACCCGTGTGGCCTGAGGGGTCTCCGGACACGTGAACAAGGGTGGTCACAGTGTGGGATGGAGCCCAGGCTGGGAGGGGACGTGGTGCGGCCTCGGCCCAGGGGCCCCCTTCTCCTCACGTGCTGTGTTCACTGAAGGGCTCCGAGGGATTTCAAATTTGAGCTTGACCTTCCAGGTCATTGTGAAAGTTTATTTGCCAAGGCAGGAGAATAGACCGTATTTCTCAGCAGTGTGTTAGCTTGACTTATCCCTGTTACGTCGCTGAATGTCCTGGGCCTGGTGTTTGGGGGCCCAGGTCCTCATCTGTCGAGGTCCCCGTCTGACAAGAGCGAGAGGATCGGTTAGCGGTTTCCAAACTGTGTCCTGGACCACGAGCCTTGCCACATGACTTCTGAGAAGAGTTGCACGGTCAATTTGGGAAACAAATTCTTTCTTCTTTGGGAGTCGTAATGCACATTTGTATAATCAAACTTGCTAGAAGTCCTGGAGTTTAAAAATACACCGAATCATCATGATCTCACAGTCTGTAGGTTTGAGCCCCGCATCGAGCTCTGTGCTGACAGCTCAGAGCCTGGAGCCTGCTTTGGATTCTATGTCTCCCCCGTCTCTGCCCCTTGCCCGCTCATGCTCTGCCTCTCTCTGTCTCTCAAAAAAATAAAATAAAATATTAAAAAAACATATACACCTAACTAATTTTAAGTAACCTACACCAAGAATTTATTGGGAACTTATTGGGGCTGGGCCGCGTGCTTCAGGTGAGTGCCTTTTATGTAATGATCACACCAACCCTGCATTATAGGCCTTGTTAGTATCCCATTTTACAGATTTGGAAACCAGGAGTTAAAGAAGCCCAGTAACTACTCAGAATCAGGACCAGAGCCTTGTCATCCGACTCCAGGCTGAAGCCCACGCTCATCCCCAAAAGCAGGCCCGTGAACTCTTTTTTCCTCTGGGCATTAAGGCACTTTTCTGTACTTTTCTCTTTGGGTGGTTGTGACCACAGACTCAGTGCGATCACCTGTGGATTTCATATTTATTAGAAAGAGATGATTTCTGTGTCCCGTTCTAAACATTCTTCTAAATTAAAAAAAAAAGATTTAAAAACAATGTCAAATATACAAATGGCCCTAAGCAGATAAAAGATGCTCGCTGTCACTGGCCATCAAGGAAATGCAAATCAAAACCGCAGTACCGTTTCCTGCCCACTAGGGTGGCCATAATCCCAAAGCCCGAACACAGTAAGTGTTGGCAAGGGTGTGAAGGGGCTGGAGCACTCATACGCTGCTCGTGGGATGGAAAGTGGAGAAAACCCCCTTGCAGCTCCTCAAAAAGCTAAACGTAGAGTTGCCATGTGACCCCGTGATTCCACTCTCAGGCGTATACCCAAAAGAAATGAAAATATTACGTCCACACGAGAGCTTCCACATGGATGTTCACGGCAGGATTATTCAAAATAGCCAAAAGGTGGAAACAACCCGAATGTCCATCAGCTGATGAATGATGAACAAACCGTGACGGATCCGTAGAGCAGGGTGTTACTCATGCAGCCGTAAAAAGGGACGAGGCGCTGATACCCGCTACAAAATGGATGAACCTCGAAACTATTATGCTAATCGAAAGAAAGCAGACACAGAAGTACAAATATGATATATTTCATTTACATGAAAGTTCCAGATTAGGCAAATCTATAGAAACAGAGAATTGATTAATGGTTGCCTAGGACTGGGGACTATGGGGGTGGCTGGCTGATAGCTAAAGGGTGTAGGGTCTTTTTCTGTGCCACTGAGAATGTTCTAGAATTGATCGTGGTGAAATACTAAAAACTCTGTGAAGTATTAAAAACCAACTTTTTTTACACCTCAGATAATTATATCTCCATAAGCCTGTTAACACCACAAATTCCCCCACAATATTAAAGACGTTTTTAAAGTTGATTTATGTATTTTGAGAAAAACAGAGACAGCACAAGGAGGAGGGGCAGAGAGAGAGGGGGAGGGAATCCCAAGCAGGCTCTGTGCTGTCAGTGCAGAGCCCGATGTAGGGCTCAATCTCATGAATCATGAGATCATGACCTGAGCCAAAACCAAGAGTTGGACGCTTAATCAACTGAGCCACTCAGGTGCCCCAATCATCCTTCTTTTAGTCTCCTACTCTTTTTTAAATTTATTTTTTGTTTATTTATTTTTGAGGAAGAGAGAGAGACAGAGCATGAGTGGGGAGGAGCAGAGAGAGAGGGAGACACAGAAATTGAAGCTGTCAGCACAGAGCCTGATGTAGGACTCAGACTCCTGAGCCATGAGATCATGACCTGAGCCGAAGTTGGACGCCTAACCAACTGAGCCACCCAGGTGTCTTAATCCATCCATCCAGAGCACATCCAATGAGTCCCTCCATATGCCAGGAGCCATGCTAGGATTTAGCCACCAGTAAAGTGGACAAGATCTAGGCTCAAAAGGAGCTCTCAGCCTTCTTACGGTGGTCGAAATGCCGAGGCAGGGAGCCTGGTTGCAAAGAAGCTCCTAGAAGTGATCTCAAAGAGGCGATACCTCACATTTTACTTATGTTATTTCTTCTCTGAGTTATTTCCAGGAATGACTATCAAAGGGCTTGAGTACCTTCCAGCTCTGACTTGGCTCCGCCATCGTGCTTGCGAAACGGGCTGTGTCAGCTGATACTCTTCCCCGGCCCAGGACGGAGCAAGATCAGTGCTTCGTTTTCTCGTTTCGTTATTTATTTACTTATTTTTCGGTCCAAATACGCCTGCTAGACTACCTAAGAATTGAACCGGTTGTCATAGCTTAGGCATGACTTATCAAAAAGTGAGCAAACCACATAGCATCTGAGACTACTAGTCAGGGATTAGAGCCTTTGGGAAAGAAAGTCTCAAGACTACGGGTCAAATAAGAGAAAACCAAGCTTAAGTCACTAGTGCTATTGATGCAACTTTGCCAAGTTCCCTACCCTACAGTTTTATGTCAGAATTGTTTTTTTTTTCTCATGAGATCCATAGTTGTTTAAAAAATATACATATTTTTCTTCCCCCCACCTCCACCCCATCCTGCCATTTTGGAGCCTTTTGTCCATCAAGAGAATCCAACAGAGAAAGGCACTGGTCTTTGGTATAAGAAAAGACTATCTAAGTGGAATGTGGCATCTCCATTCCTTCTTCTGAAATACTGGCAAAAAAAGATGACATTTAAACATTCTTGCTGCTACAGCACACAAAAAGAGAATAACCTCTTGTTCTGTGGGGCCCTACGAGTAACAATATACTATCCTAACAGCAGAGCGGTTACTTTTGTTGGATTCCTGTTGGTCTTTAGCGGAAGTCGGTTCCAGGAGGGTTCCGGCTGAAAGAGATTGCCCTGGCTGGTCTTAGTGATAGAGGATGGGGTGTCTTATAGCACGTGGACTTAAAAATGGTTTGAGACTTGAATGTTGAAACCCATCATTTCCTCTTTGAGATCCATCTGCAGGAGCACTGGGGCATGGGAGACTTTCAAAGGGTCCAAAGTATGCTGCGCAGAGAGTCAGGGGGCCTCCTCTGCCCCTGATTACTTCCTTCAGTAGCTGTGAGGTCCTGGCTAAGCTGCTATGTGAACATCCTGATAAAGTCCACATGGATTTATTGGTGGGAAAGTAACAGAGATGGTTTAGTCTTCGCACGGGAAAGGAGGTTTAATTAGTAAACTCTTCCTGCAGGTTGTCTGAACTGTTGGCTTAACACAGTAAAGCCTGGGGCCGTCCATGCGGGGCTGGCTTGTTCAGTAGGCTGAGGGATTTGGAAGCAGGAACGCTGAAAGGGGAGGCGGCACAGAGGAATAGAAAGATCGATAGCGTGGGCGTCAGGGGGCGAGTCCCAGAATGGCTCGTCTTCCGTGTCACTGGGCCTTGGGCATTTCAGACATCTTCCCTGAGTTTCAGGGAATCATCCTCCACCATCGAGGGAGTTAGCCGGGTGTGTGCTATCTGGGCATTACCTCCGACTGGGGCGTTTCGTGATTCTGTGATTTCTTTCTGAGGAAGCTCCCGCTTCCACACCTGTTTCCACATGGAACTTTCATGGCCTTTGCTGGACTGACTCCGAGAATTCCATCCCAAACAACTGTGGAATTGAGCGGACTCTCCTGTGCTGCTTAGATCCTACCCGTGCCGTGCGGTTGTGACGGCATGCGTGCTCATGTATTGTCACGCGGAAGCCCTTTAGAAGCAGAGGAAGAAAAAGGCAACATTTATATTTCTTTCAGGTCTCCACATGGGGTTACAGACAGGCCAGTGACTCACAGACTTGGGGAGCGGGTCGGCGGGGTGAATTATGCATGACTCTTTTTGTGACAAAAATGATAACAATAGGGCATTCAAAGACTAAGTAGTCGAGACTGAGGAAATGCTAGATCCGGGTCCACTGTTTGGTTGAAAATAAATTTTGGTCTAAGCTCAGCGAGAGAGCCTCACGAGATCCTTCAATTAGCGTCTTCTGCTGACAAGATTCAACAGGTTTATTTCGTGTGAACATCTATTACCTTTCAGACATCACGCTTAGCATTTGACTCTTGCACTCTGTCTTGGTGGACACAGACATCCGATAAATATTGTCATTTTTCAGGAGGAAACAAGCCCTTCCTGATGTCCGAGCTGGTCCCCAAAGTAGTTGCTCGGTGCTTGCTGATTGTACGATTAGACCGGTACAACGAAAACTCTCCTTTCATTATGGTTCTTCGTCGCCATTATGACGTCCTTCTCCATATGGTGATTGTAGTCAAGTCTCAGGGTCGTTTCGGAAAGGAAAAGTCTGGAGCCAGCTTTGTTTTGGAGGGTGATGGTGAAGAGGGGTGTGGAGGGGAGGAGGGCCGTTGTGTCACAGCTGGGTCCTTTTCTCTGAAGAGGACTTCGATGTGGCATTAATGGGGCCTTCCAAACAGAACCAGTGCCCCTTCCCTTGCCCCACCCTTCGTTTCCGGGAAACCAGCTCCCTGGGACTAACCGCAAGCTCTAAGATTTAAGACCTGGTGTTGAATTTGTAAACATTCCATCCTGAAGATGTTATTCTAGGTCAAAGAGCCCAGTTCCATGAAGAACACAACTTCCAAACGGCTTTCTGGGTTCTCAGGGCAGCCACGCACCCGGCTGCCAGCCTGGGAGGAGCTTGTGTTCATGCCTTCTCCGCGGGCCGCGGTGGCCGGTCACATTATTCCTTGGCCAAGGCTGTGCGTTCTTCCCATGGAAAGCGCAGGTAAACCGGAAGAGTAGGAGGCTTCAGTAACGTGGTTCACGCACCTGTGGTTCGTGTCTCCGAAGGCGGCTCGCAGCCGGGGAGTCCCTGGGATTTACCCAATACTCTCGCACGCAGAAGCCAGGTGCCGATTCAGCAGAATGGAGACTGCAAACCGTGGCGGGTAGTTGTATGTGTCATCCTGACCGGGCTCAGGGATGCTTAGCTGGTAAACACGATTTCTGGGAGTGGCTGCGGAGGGTGGTTTTGGAAAAGGTTTCCACTTGACTCAATAGACGGAGGAAGGGAGATCGCCCCGCCCAGTGAGACTGGGCATCCTCGAATTCCTTGAGGACTTGAACAGAAGGAAAAGGAGGAGGAAGGGAGAGTTTGCTCTCTGCTTGAACGGGGACATCCACCCCTTCCCACCCTTGGACCTCAGTGCTCTCTCTCCAGGTTGGACTAGAACGAGACCATTGGCTTTCCTGGGCCTCCCGATTGCAGACGGCAGACGGTGGGGCTTCTCGGCCTCCGTAATCCCGCGAGCCAGTCCTCCTAATGAATCCCTTTCTGTATATCTCTGTCTATCCTATTGGTTTTGTTCTTCTGGGAAACACTGATCCACATACTAAAGCATCTTCGAATTATGACACTGTTTTTACTAGCACACAAACCTCTCCTTTCTACGCACTGAAAATGCGTCGAGCACTGGGGATACCACCACTTCGAAGCTGTAGCCCCTTAGCTCGAGGCCTCCTGTCTCCGGTGGGGGAGATTCGTAAGCAACCCCCAGTGCAGGATCGATCGTGACATGGGAGCAGAGAAGGGCTCAGGGCAGAACACCAGGAGGAAGTCAGGGCTGAGCAGCCTGTGGGGAACCTGTAGGCGTCAGCGAGGGAAAGATCTGGAAAAGGGGATCCAAGTTGAGGGTCGACACGTGAAGAGGCACAGGCAGCAAAAGAACACACCACGCATAGTATGGGGGGTGCTGAACGCAGGCCGAGTGTGCGTATTTTGGCACAAGGGGGAATGGACAAGTGGTGAGAGCTGAAGTTGGAGGGAAGCAGACACCTGCCTTGTGTACCGTTTGGAGGACTCCGATCTGTGTCCTTTACTCATCACGTGGGGAATTATCCAGAGATTTCACGCAGCGAATATTTCCGGGTCCCCACCACGTGCCACTGTGGGCCTAGGTGCCGAGGTCCCAGCAGTAGACAAGACTGTCGGGTTCACGGCAGGTGTGGCCTCACGTGCACTTTAGAAGGAGCTGAACGGTAGCAACGTGGGGGCGGGGGGATAGGCTGGGTTTGGGACCAAAAGAGACACAAGAAGCCCGGAGCCCGCATCGAGACGGCCTGGGGTGTGTCCCTCCTTGTTTTCAGCGGGCCCCAGGGCAGAGCATCAGCTTATCTACAGTCCAAAAAAAAAAAAA
>PITB01033062.1:0-14386 GCA_004024585.1 Paradoxurus hermaphroditus
TTAGCCACCCCCCCCCTCCCTTCCTGCGCTTTTTCTCATCACCTGTCTCCAGACGCAGGGTTGCACCCCAGCCCCCGGTTCCCTCCCAGCTGCTGGAAGCGTGGCCGCGGGCACCCCCCCCCCCTCAGCTGAGCCCTCCGACCCTCTGAGCTCCGGAGCGGTCTCCGTCTTTGCCCTCCCGGCCCGACCCTCCTCTTGCGCTCCCTAGTTTGGTTAATGAGGCAGAAAACTTTCCATGCCCTTCATCCGTGACTCTCGGAGCCGGGAAATTCTGGCAGGGACTTTTGGCCGGGCTCCGCATCTCTCTGCCAGGAAGTACCCACCTTGGGCCTCACTCAAGTCGTGATTCCAATTCCTTTGACTTTCTCCTTGCCGCTCGCATTTAGAATGAGTTCCATGAGCTCCTTGGAGCTCAGGTGCTCCCTGTCTCGCACACTGAGGTCCAGCCCGAGCCCCGTGGAGGAAGGAGGCCCCACGTGGCCTGCGTATTATCCGTAGGGAGGAGGCAGTTGTGTCGGCCTTTGCGCACCCCCCCCCCCCCGCCCACCAGAGGGATTCATTCCCTTGTGGGCATCAGTCAGAGACCTTCCGTTCAGCGAACTGGGAGAGCAAGGCCAGCGGGGGTCGGTCGGTTCCCGGCCACAGGGAGGAGGTCTCAGACGACAATCCGCCAGACCACACCCCCCTCCCTGGCACTGCCCAGAGTGCCCCCAGTCCCCGCTGTCCACAACGCAAGGAGCCGTGCGGGAGGAAACGCGTTTCCTTGGGGTGTCGCGGCCGGGGTGCGGCGGCTTACCACAGCGGAGGGACGCCTCTCCTCTCGACGCTCGGGTGCCTTCCATCTTGCCGCTCTGGCGGACTCGTTTGTACCAAGGTGTGGACGGGGGAAGGAACACGTGGGAGGTTTCTACGGGCCAAACCCGGATGTGACCCCCGCCTTTCCTGTTCACACGCCATTGGCCAGGACGGGGTCACAGGGCCACACCTGGGAAACGTGTAAGCAAAGCCAGTTAGGGGAGCGGCTAGCTCACTTCGGTCCCAGGGCCTAACCCGCTGAGCACGGTGAACCACCCGTCTCCAGGCATCAAGGCCGCTGCAGAGAGAGATTCCGAGGGGCCGGGGCACAGGACTGTCTTGGTGGACAGGCCTCTGGGGAAAGAGGGTGGAGGGCGGGGGGCCACCGAGAAGAGGCAGGGCTGGACCTCTGAGGAGGCCCCCCGGGGGCAGAGAGGTCTCCCTGAATTTGAGGTTACGACGTTCTCCTATTTCTGCCCAACCACTTGACTCGTCCCTCGGCCCCTGCTACACGTAGGCCCTTGCACGGAGACCCTCGGAGCGTCACCCTGGCCTGCTCTTGGCACAGCTACTCGACTTGCAGCGAGGGCTGGTCACCCCAGTCCGTGTGCTGCTGTGTCCCATAGCTGGGCAGTGACTTGAGGAGACGGCCTCTGGGACAAGAAAGAGACGATCCAAGGCTCTGACGCCCACAACAAGAGACTCATCTGTAAGAAGCAGCAATGGATCAGAGAATCAAGTGACTGTGTCGTCCAACTCAGTAACCACTCGTCACGTGTGACTATTTACATTTAAGTTGATTAAAATTAAATAAAACGCAAAATTTAGCCCCTCGGTCGCACCGGCTACATTTCAAGTGCTTAATAGCGACATATGTCTGGTGGCCACTGTACTGGACGGCGCAGATGTGGAACGCTGCCATCGGCGCAGAAAGTTCTATTGGACAGCGTCAATCTGAAAGGTGCCTCACGGCGCTGGTGGTCCATGACTTCATGAAAAACAATGCCCAGTAAAAATGTCACGTCTGGTTAGCCAGAGCCCTAGACAGGGAGAGAGGGAGACAAGGCGGCGAGAGGAGAAACAGAGGAAGGCACGGAGGGGACATCTGGAAAGGAGAAAGGCCCAGATGCAAGACGGAGGCCATCGCAGACACTGGGGGCTGTTTACAAGATCGGAAGACACTCGGGCATCTCAAGGGAGAGGGGTTTCTGGTTGTGAGGCCGCAGAGGTCTGGAATTGAATAGATGGTGGGCTCCGAGCGAGTCCTCGGAACCTCTCTACCTCTCTCTTGTTCTGGTTCTCTCTGTTCACCAGCCGTTCTCTGCCGCTCACAACTGAACCAGCCACGGGAAGACTAATCCTGCCTTCTGTCCACGCCTGAGTGGCACGGATTCTCTGGGCAGCTAAGTGAAACATTGCCCAGGAGGGAGAACGGGACTGGCCGACTCGTCTTTCCTCACCAGGCCACGCCACGGCCATGCGTCCCAGAGCAGCCTCTGATTGGCTGGTCCTGGGTCAGGGGCCCTTTCTGGCCCAATCAGCTGCAGTCAGTGGAATGGAGTGGGATGGACTACATGGCAAAGAATATGGCTACCCAGAAGCTAGGACTTGAAGGGTGGGCAGGTCCCTTAAGAGGGGAGCATGGGGGTACAGACATAATGAAGCTTGGCTGGCCCAGGATAAAAGAGAACCACACACCCACCAACGATGAGTAGATAAGGAGACCCCTCCACCCCTCCTTCCCCTAACAGATATTGTGCACCTGCTATGAGTACCATTCCATACCCAGCGTAACAAGAAAGGCCCAAATGGAAATAGTGTTGCCTCTCCGATCCAGGCTCTTCTAGTCAGCTGTGTGACCTTGGGCAAATCCCTTCACTTCTCTGTGCCTCGGTTTTGCCATCCGAAATGGTGGATAATAGCAGCCCCTCCTTCACGGGGTCGTCACGAGCTGCTTGGAATAGTGGCAGGCAACGTGGTGAGCATTATGTAAATACGGCCGCGACTATTATTAGCCTGCAGGAGTTTATGGTCCTGTGTGGACCGCAGATGAGTAAATCAAATTCTAATGACACGTGATGAGTGTGATAACCGAGGTGGGGGAGAAACGTGCCTGACTTCAACGGCTAGGCAGTCCTTTCAGGCTTATAAAGAAAAAGCAGCAGCCTCCTTGGCTCTACCCCAATTTCTGCTACCCAGAAGGATCCACTTTTGACTCTCTGATCTATTTATTTCTTCTCCCGTTTACCTTCATCCTTCTAAAGAATGCGCCCGTGCTGCTATTTCTTGATCTATTAATCCGAGACGCTCTCCATCTGTTATGGGCTGAATTCCGTCCTTCCAAAAGATGCCGAAGTCCTAACCACCGCCCCCCTCCCCGGACCTGTGCATGCGACCTTGGTTGGAAATAGGGCCTCCGCAAGGTGATCAAGATGAGGTCATCGGGGCGGGCCCTAATCCAATATGACGGATGTCCTCAGGAAAAGGGGAAACTCAGACCCAGACACAGACATGCACGCAGGGAGAACACCACAGGAAGACTGAAATTATGCCTGCCGCAAGCCAAGGAGTACCAGAAGCTGGGGAAGAAGGCTGGAACAGATCCTTCCCTAGTGTCTTCGGAGGGAACATGGCCCCGCCGACACCTCCACCGCACGCTTCTAGCTTCCAGGACTGCGGGACGCTACATCCCCGTTGTTTAAACCACCCCGTCTGTGGCCCCTTGTTACGGAAGCCCCAGGAAGCCAACCCGTCATTGATCGTTCTGACTTGAAAATCACATCTGACTCCCCCTCTCCAAACCCGTACTGACTCTTGCCGCTCGTATCCTACTAAAATTATATCACAGGTTTTTTCCCGTTAAATCAACATACAGTGTTTATAAGTATGCAAATGTATTCATTGCCATGTCGTGTAGTATGCTTGGAATACACGTCCTTTACTGTACAAAGTTTTGCTTTCCTTAGAGTTAATATTTATCTCTCACTCCTTTTTGGTTTGTTTAGCTTCTGGATGCATTCAGATACGCCCCCGCCCCCCACCCCGCTCCAGCTTCTTTGCCTTTTTCTTTTGAGACCCTGTCCCCAAATCCTGCTTGCCTGGTCGCCTGGGTTCCACTCTGGGCCTGTGGCCCAGCGATCCCCCTGGGATCTCCGCTCAGCGTGCAGGTGAGAATTCTTGCTTCTCTCCAACACGTGGGGTCTCCAGTTTTCTGAATCCCACGCTTTCCATGTCTAGCATCACTTTTATTTTGGTAGTTGTCTACTCCTGCATAACAAATCACCCCAAAACTCAGTGGCTTAAGGTGACAAGAATCGTTTGGGGCGCCTGAGTGGCTCAGTCGGTTAAGCGTCCAACTGCGGCTCAGGTCATGAGCTCGTGGTCCCTGGGTTCGAGCTCCACCTCGGGCTCTGTGCTGACAGCTCAGAGCCTGGAGCCTGCTTCGGATTCTGTGTCTCCCTCTCTCTCTGCCCCTCCCCCACTCATGCCCTCTCTCCATCTCTCAAAAATGAATACACGTTAAAAAAAAAAAAAAAGATGACAATACTCACTTAACTCCCTTTCCAGTACAGCACCCCCTGTTTTCAGTATGGCACCCTTGCAGTGGTGTCCCGAGTCTAGAGCCCTGTGCGTTCCATCTCCCCAGAGAGTGAACCCCCAGGCTCTGACGGGGGGGGGGAGTGGTGGATGGGTGTGAGGTCACCTGGCTGGGAGAGGTGGAAGGGTCTAACTACTTCTTTCTTTTTTTCTTTTATTTGTTTGTTGAGAGAGAGAGATTGAGCACTGATGAGGGAGAGGGGTGGAAGGAGAGGGGGGGGGGATCTCAAGCAAGCTCCACACTTAGTACGGAGCCTGACATGGAGCTCGATCCCATGGGATGACCCTGGGCTCATGACCCGAGCTGACATCCAGAGTCAGAGGCTCAACCGACTGAGCCACAAGGCACCCCTCAAACGGACATGCCAACGGCCCTGTTTTCAGCCCTCTGTACCTTCCGCAGTACGTAAGGCCTCTAATTCCTTAGCCTTTCTTGGCTTCTGCTGTCTGAATCACCTTGATTCTTTCAGCTTCTACCTCCATAGGCACCGAACTTCCAGCATTGCCTGGTCTGCTAAGTCGGTTACCTTTTGTCCATTTGCTTTCTGGCTTCCAGGAGGTTGATGACGTCTTTCTTTTTTTTTGTTGTTGTTTATTTATTTTGAGAGAGTGAGCACCAGTTGGGGAGGGGCAGAGAGAGAGAGGAAGAATTCCAAGCAGGCTCCGTGCCCTCAGCGCAGAGCCCGACACGGGGCTAGAACCCACGAACCGTGAGACCATGACCTGAGCCGGGATCAGGAGTCAGACGCTCAACCGACGGAGCCGCCGAGGTGCCCCGATGATATCTTTCAATGGCTATATTTTCTTCTCTCTCTCTTTTCATTCCTGTGGATTTAGATATATATTTTTTTTAAATCCCGCTACTGTCGTTTTCCTAGTGGTTTGGGGGGAGACCGTGGAGGTGTGTGCGCGTGCGCAGTAATTCCACGCTTGACGGAAAGTCACCTACCCATTCTTCTCATTCAATAAATGTCAAGTGCTCCAGCAGAAACCGTGTCCTGTATTTCTTAGGCAATCTCTCCAACAACAAATACGGGTTCCGGCTGGATCTCGGACGGGTGGGGTGACACTGGTGGGATGGTCAGTTTCGAGGAGACATCTGAGGGGGACTGCTAGTCTCCCCCAACCCTCTCCGGGATCCCCGCACCCTAACAGCTGTTGCCCTTGCTGGGAGAAAGTTCCCCCGCTTCCTACCTCCGCCTTAGCCTTCGGGAGAGTCATTTGCTGAGTGGACTCATTCACTCGTGCCTTTGTTTCTTTGTGTTTTATTTTGTTTCGCCTTTTTTTCTTTACTGTTTATTTATTTTTGAGACAGAGGGAGACAGAGCATGAGTGGGGGAGGGGCAGAGAGAGAGGGAGACACAGAATCCGAAGCAGGCTCCAGGCTCTGAGCTGTCAGCAAGAAGCCCGACTCGGGGCTCAAACTCACAAATCACGAGATCGTGACCTGAGCCGAAGTCGGACGCTCAACCGACTGAGCCACCCAGGCGCCCCTTTGTTTTGCTTTTAAACCAAACTTTGCACCCGCACCCGACGTAGGTAATTCAAGTTGAGAGGGAGGGGGCGGGAGGGAGAGCGGCAGGCCAGGGAGAGTAGAGAGATTGAATCAGAACAGTGTGTTCAGGAGCCCAAATTAGCAGAATTGGGAGTTCCTGGGGAAGGCCGTGGTCGAAGAGCTCTAGCCAGCTTTTTTTTTTTTTTAATGTACTTATTTATTTTGAGAGACACCGAGTGTGTGAGCAGGGGACGGGTAGAGAGAGAGGGAGACAGAATTTCAAGCAGGTTCTGAACTGTCAGCACAGAATCTGATGTGGGGCTCGAACTCACGAACCGTGAGATGGTGACCCGAGCGGAAACCAAGAGTCAGACGCTTAACCGACCGAGCGCCCCGCGCGCCCCTAGAGCCAGCTTTTTGCTACAAGGAGGAGGCGGTGGAGAAAATCGGGAAGGTGGAGCACGAAGGCAGCCTCGGCCTCTGCCGCTGCCCGCCCTGACCTGTTGTTGAGGGTTGAGGCACGAGGAGGAGGGTTAGTAATTGGCCCGAAGGCCTTCTGGCTGCTGTGCTCAAGGGCAGCCCGGATGGTGCCGGGGACAGGGGACTGAGTGAAGGGACCAGCAGAAGGTGCCAGCAAAAGGCTCCTTTTGAGAATTCAGCTTGAAATCCTCAGGACGGCCGAACCCGGCTCGCTGGGCTACTGGACACCCACACTTACCTCCTACTCGTGCAGCGGGAGGGGGGTGTGCGTGGTGCTGGTGGGGGGAGTAAACGGGTCATTTTTCTTTTCTTTTCATTCTTCTCTTGGAGTGCGCAAACCTTAAACGTGCCCGAATGGCTCGGTCAGTTAAGGGCCCGACTCTTGGTTTCGGTCCAGGTCACGATCTCGCGGTTTGGGAGTTCGAGCCCCACATTGGGCCCTGTGCTGACAGTAGGGAGCCTGCTTGGGATTCTCTCTCTCTCCCTCTCTCTGCCCCTCCCCCCAGTCTCTCTCTCTCAAAATAAGTAAATAAACCGAAAAGAAACAAAACACAAACAACCATACAGCTCGATAAACGTGTGTGTGTGTATACATATGTGTCGACGCCGCCGGCACCAACCACTCTTCTGACCTCTAGCGTTATCCGTTAGTTTTGCCCGTCCATGAACTTCTCGTAAATGAAATCCAACGGCATTTACCCTTTTGTGTCTGGCTTCTTTGACTCATCATAATGTCTGTAAGATTCGTTCCTGCTACCGAGGCCTCGGTAGTTTGTTCTTTTATACTGCTGCGTAGTACTCCACGGTGTGACCACACCGTTTATCTGTCCTCGTGCTGATGGGGAGGTGCGGTTTTAATGGCCTCATTCACAGCTTTGCCAGAGCACTGGCATGAAGGCCCCCAGTGTCCCAGCAGTGTCTTAAGAGTGGCAAGGTCCTTCCCTCGGGACCTCACCACACCTGCTATGGGAGAATTTGTCCAGAAGATGAGGTCGTGCGTGGGTTCCTCGCCTGGGACGGGGGGGGGGGTGAGGGGGGGAATCTAAGATACAAGTCGGTGAGCTCTCTGGCGCCCGGGGAGATGGGAATCTGGAAGCCCAGAGACTGTGCAACCGGGGCCTTCGCATCCCTCCCCCACGGCTCGCCAGTCCATTGTAACCTCGGCGGAGGCCAGCCTCGCCACCCCCCCCCACACCCGAGTTTCTTCGGCAGCTAACCGCAGAGAGGCCCCCATCAAATATCAGGCCGGCGACCAGGAACAACAAAAGCAGGAAAAGCCCCAGGGACGAGATTCCGAGCAGCTGACACGGCTTTAACCTCCTCACCCTGCCATTGTGGACTGCAACGTACTTAGTCCAGGCCTGCAGGCCCTTTATGAGATCTGCCCGGGGAGCAGGGGCCCCAGACAAAAGCCAGAGTTCTGCTGAGCTTATCGAAAGGAGAAAGAGCCCATTGATATGCGTGGGAGTCCCTCTGCCCCCCCCCACCCCACCCTCCCTCCCTCCTTCCCTCCCCCTGGCTGGGGTGGAGGTCAGCTCAGCACAGAGCGGGCTTTGGGCAGGGCTGGACCAACTCTGAGGCAGCGGCCCCTCCCAGGATCCACTTTCTGGAGCGCTGGATCTGACCCACGCTCCCCCCACCCCCCCCACATTGGCCGTGAGGACACAAGCAGATGAAGTTCCCTATCCCCGCCGCGGGCAGTGGGGCCCGCCTTCTACCAGCCTCCTTGGCGTCCCTTGCCTCCTCCCAGTCGCCGATACCCTTCAAGGAGCCCCCGCGCAAGTTTGGCCTTGGTTCCAGACTTGAACTTGTTGTCCCTTCTGCCGGGGAATGCCTTTCTCCTGCTCTTTGCTCGTCTGCCTCTTCCTATCATCCACATCTCAACTCAAATGGCTCCAGAGAGGCCTTCCTTGGCCCCCCTGTGGCTCAAGTGGTACCCCTGGGACACATCACCTAGTCTATTTTCTCCACGGCATTGACCGGACTGCCTACTCTGGTGTTTATGTGATTATGAACTGCTCCTCCATTAGGCATGTAAACTTGCTACGGGCAGAATGTTTGTGTGTCCACCCCCAGCCCCACCAATTCATACGTCGAAGCCCTAACACCCAATGTGGTGATATTTGGAGGTAGGGCCCTTGGGAGGTAATGAGGTTCAGCTGAGGTCGCGAGGGTGGGGTCTCCGTGATGAGATTAGTGCCCTTGTAAGAAGAGACGCCAGAGAGATGCTCTCTCTTGCTGCGGGAGGGCACAGCGAGACGATAACCGCCTGCAAGTCAAGGAGAGAGCTCTCGCTAGGAACCGAATTGACTGGAAACTTGAACTTGAACTTCCCAGGCTCCAGAACCTCGAGGAATAAATGTTTATGGGTGAAGCCACCCAATCTAAGGTATCTTGTTACAGCGGCCTGAGCTGCCTAGTACTGAACTCCTTTAGACCATATCTGTCTTGCTCGCCAGTGTACCCCTTGGGCCTCCACGGGGCCTGGTATAGGGGCAGATATTCCAGTCACCTGCTGCCATGTGACGAAAAACTCCTAAACTTAGCGACTTAAAAGCAACAATCTGGGGTGCCTGGGTGGCCCAGTCGGTTGAGCATCGGACTTCGGCTCAGGTCATGTCTGTGGGTTCGAGCCCTGTGTCTCAGAGCCTGGGTCTTGCTTCAGATTCTGGGTCTCCCTCTCTCTCTGCCCTATCCCCTACTCATGCTCTCTCTCTCTCTCTCTAAAATAAACATGAAGAATAATAAAATAGCAACAATCTTTTTTCTTAATGCTTCAACATTTCTATGTGTCATGAATTCAGACAAGGCATAGCAGGGGCACCTCATCACCCTTCTAGAATGACTGGGATCTCTTCTGGGAAGACTCCAAATGCTGGTGTTGAAATCGTCTAGGGTCTGGGCACTTCTCTGTCCGGCGGACGATACTGGCTGTAGGCTGGGACCCCCAGTGGGACTGTCAGCCTGCACACCTGCAAAGTGGCTTCCCCAGGGGCCGTCTCCACAGGAACTAGCTTGGGCTGCCTCACGGCATGGCTGCTGAGTTCAAAGTGTGAACGTCCCAAGACGGGTAGAAAAAAGTGGTGTCACCTTTCAAGACGTGGGCTTGGAAATCGAATAGTGTTCCTTGCCATAGTTACACACCCACGGGGATTCAAGGGGAGAGAGCCCACGGGGCGCCTGGGGGCTCAGTCGATTCAAGTGTTGGACTCTTGATTTCGGCTCAGGTCATGATCTCACGTTTTGTGGGGTTGAGCTCTGCTGTCAGCGCGGAGCCTGCTTGGGATTCTCTCTCCCTCTCCGTCTCCCCCTCCCCATCTCTCTCTCATGTGCTCTCTCTCTCTCTCTCTCTCTCTGAAAATAAATAAAACTTAAAAAAAGAATGGGAGAGAGAACGTAGACCCCACCTCTTGATGGAAGAAGTCACACAAAATCACATATAAGAAGAGCTCAGGTTAAGATATCTTCGGGCGGCCATATTTGGGAAACAGAATCTGCCACGGTACCGAGTAAATATTTGTTGATTCATGGCCACTTTATGCTCTCGACTTCTTTCTCCACCCCCCTGCTTTGCTACAATTATATGACGTGGGAAAACTTACTGTCTCAGTCGGTTCTCCAGAGAAATCGAACAGGATACAAATATATATCTGTACAAATATATATACACATTACATAAATATACATATGTATAATACACACACACACACACACACACACACACACGAGAAGAAGTTTATTTTAAGAAATTGACACATACAACTGTGGAGGCTGGCAAATCTGAAACTTGGAGGGCCAGAAACTCAGGCGAGAAATTGATGTCAGAGGCCGCAGTTGGAAACTCACAGGGCAGGCCAACGGACTGGACACTCAGATAGGATTTCTGTGCTACAGTCTTGAGGTGGAATCCCTTTTTTTTTTTCTCCAGGAAAACCTCAGTTTTGCTCGCAAGGCCTTCCACTGATTGGATGACACCCACCCCTGTTACGGAGGGTAATCTGGCTTACTTCAAGTCAAGCGACTGTAGACGTTGATCCCATCTACGAAGCCTCTACAGTTCGTGTTTGTCGGAACAGGTGCAGGCCCTAGCCTAGCCACGCTGACAGTGAAATGTGACCACCACCCTGAGCCTCTCTGAACCAGCTTTCCCCCTTCAAAATGAAGATCAAAGTCTCTTACGAGGCTGCCGGTAGGGTGAAATAAGAACTGATACGGGGTAGGCAGCCTGTGCAATGGCCGCCACGATCTCCTCCGTCTCCTGGTAGTCACGCTCTGGTGTAATCCCCTCCCCTCGAGTGCAGGCTGGGCCTGCTGACTCACTTTTAATGAACAGAAATAGGATACGGAATTAGGCTAGAGAAAGACTTGGTTTCCATCTTGCCCACCCTCTCTTGCTTTGTTGCCCAATCACTCTGAGGGAAGCCCGCTGCCATGTCACGCCGCCATGTTTCCGGGAAGGCCCATGTGGTGATGGAATGTCTCCAGCCAACAGCCGGTGAGGATCCGAGGCCACTAACAGCCGCGTGAGTGAGCTTAGGATCCCCCCCCCACCCCCCTAGAGCCTGTGACTCTGGTCATCATCCTGACCGCAGCCTCACGGGAGACCCTAACTAGAGGTACCCGGTTAAGCTACACTTGGATTCCTGACCCCCCGGAGACTGTGACATAATAAACACGTATTGTTTGGGGCACCTGGTGGCTCAGTCTGTTGAGCCTCCGACTTTGGCTCAGGTCATGATCTTGCGGTCCTTGAGTTCGAGCCCCGCGTCGGGCTCTGTGCTGATGGCTCAGAGCCTGGAGCCTGCTTTGATTCTGTGTCTCCCTCTCTGCCCCTCCCCTGCTCATACTCTGTCTCTCTCTCTCTGTCTCTCTCTCTCAAAAATAAATAAACATTTAAAAAGTTTTTAAAATAAACATGGGTTGTTTTCAGCCCCTAAGTCGTGGGGTTAACTCGTTATGCAGCAATGGAGAACTAATACGTCATATGGGTGGTAAGTGCCTAGCACACTCCCTGGCACGCAGTAGGTGCTCCATAAATGTAACTGGAATCTGATTCTTTTTTAAAAAAGATATTTTTTTAAATTTTCAAGTCATCTCCACACCCAACATGGGGCTCGAACTCACAACCCTGAGATCAAGAGTTGCACACTCTACTGACTGAGCCAGCCGGGCGCCCCTGGAACCTGATGACAACTAAGTTCTGGCTTCTTCGTGGGAAAGTTCTTCCCGAGCAATCTGCGTCTTCCCAGAAAACTCCATTCCAGAGGCATTTTGTCATGGAATTTTCCAGCAAGCTACTGGGAGAGAGGTTCCTCTTGAGACCACTTGAGGTGGTCCTCGGTTTTGATTCCAGGTAAGGTAGCTTTTCCCCCCTCTTGAGAAAGAAACGACCAGCTGAAGTTGTCTCTGATGCGGGGGGGCCCCGGCCCCTTCCTCAGGGTAAGAATCTATATTGACGACAACGAATACCCACAGAGAAGGCACTAGAGATACAGTGGGGAGCAAAAGCCCGGTGCCCCCAGTGTCACAGCATTTACAGGCCAACGAAGAGGCTAGAAAATAATGCCACCAATGCAAATATAATTACGGGCGGACATCAGTACTCTGCGGGGAGGGAATCTGTAAACTAAGAAACTGACTTAGGGGCGCCTGGGTGGCTCAGTTGGTTAAGCGGCCGACTTCGGCTCAGGTCATGATCTCACGGTCTGTGAGTTCAAGTCCCGCGTCGGGCTCTGTGCTGGTGGCTCAGAGCCTGGAGCCTGCTTCAGATTCTGTATCTCCCTCTCTCTCTGCCCTTCCCCTGCTCATACTCTGTCTCTATGTCTCTCAAAAATAAATAAATTAAAAAAAAAAAAAAAGAAACTGACTTAGGCTAGAGGGCTCAGGGGAATTTCCTGGAGGTGACAGGACACGCAAGCTGAGATATAAGGACAAATGGGCACGAACTAGATGAAAGAGGGAAGGGAAAAGCACTGCAGACAGGAGGAGCAGCATGTGCAAATGTCCCGCGATGGCAGGTAATATGGCATATTTGAAAACCGATAAAAGATTGGTGCGTGACTGGAAGACAGACAGGGAGGGGGACAGGGAAAGAGAGAATCGGGGTGGTCAGCAGGGGCCACACTCTGCTGGCCTTGTGGTAAGTAAGTTGGAGCAGAGCGAGGGTTTGGATCTTTATTTGGAAAACAATAGGAAGCCACTGGAGAGTATAAGTGGGGGACGTGCTAGCAGCTGGGACCAGAGAGGAAGCTGTGCAGGTGACAGACGGGAGGCCTCAAGCTGATGTAGAACCTCCCCCCCACCCCCGCTCTCCTTCCCAGCGGAGACGACAAGCATGAGGTAATGGAGGCGATATAAACAGACCTAAGGTCAAATTCGGAATGTGCTTCTTACCAGCTGTGTGACCTCTGGCAAGTTTCTAAACCTCTCTGTGTTTCAACGTCCTCATATGTAAAGGCCTACCTTTCTGGGCTCTGGTGCAAGTCACGCGAGACAGGCCTGGCCGGTGCCTGGCATAGAGCAGGGCAGTGTGCCGCCCCCGTCCCCATGTCCTGTGCGCCCTCGCAGACGTGTGATAAAATTCTGACCAAGATAATTTACTTTTGGCTACAACCGACATAGGGTGTACCTGCCGTGCTGTTCGAGAATATTCAATTCTGCCACAGAAGGCGAGAAAGCAGTGGGACGGACGAAACTTGTCACTGATAAGGAAGTTCGTGAGCTGGGAAAAACGCTCGGCAGATAAGGTAGAGCACATGGGTGAACAGAGAGAGAAAGAGGTGGAAAGAGGAAGAGATTCCTAATATTCATGAGGTACTAAATATACAAGAGGCATGGAATATTCATGAGGCACTAAATATATTTAAGGCACCTGAGGCACTAAATATTCATAATAAACTAAATATACATGAGGCACACGAGGCACTCAATATTCAGCCACCCATTGGTAAACCTCACTCTGGCCCCCCCTGAGCCTCCCCGGCTGCTCCCCGGGCTAATTGGAGGAGCGCAGCCGTGGCCAGACGTGCTGTGTCTGCCTCTCTCTGACAGAGCATGCGTGCGCCGTTGGCCCCAGGCACCTTCCAGACTTCTGGGCACCTCCAACCTCGACTCTGGTCTCGTCCCCACGCGAGCAGTGGGGAAGGCTGGCGGAGGCAGCAGAGAGAGAGCGTTGCCTGGATTCAAGCCGCGTGGTCCTTCTGTCCGCTTGTACCCTGTCCTAAGTACGCGAACCTCCCCCGCCCCTCCCTCTGTCTGTCTGTCTGTCTTTCTCTCTCTCTCCCCGTTCGCTTCGCACTCTGTGTCTCCGGTTGCTGTGCTACACTGCGCGCTCCGAGCTCTTTATCTGGGTTTGTGAGCCTTCCCTTCCTGCGATCTCCGGGATAGCTTGCTTGGAAGTGTCCTCGGGGGGTGGGGGGGGGCCGCGGCTGCACGGAGGCGAGTTCCCACCTGGCGGCCGAGCCACGACGGAGGGTGAGACCGTCCCGGCTCCGTGTCAGATGGGACGCTGTCCTGAGCAGGTCAGGCGTGGAGGTCAGAGGCACGGGAGGGCAGTGTGGCGGGCGTCGGGCCTGCTCTCCGGAAACCGCGACTCTCTGCCACGGGCCGGCGCTTAGCCACGCAAACCGTGCTGAGGCTTGAGGAGTGATCGCCCGAGGGGCCCGTGAAGACCCCCGACAACTGGCGTAGGGAATTACTTGTGCCCACGGCGGACTTGTGTCCCGTCGTAGGAGATTTCTAATCTCTTCGAGTGTGTTAACGAGAATTCCCAAATTGGAAAACGGACCCAAAACACCGATAGGTTGAGCATCACTGTGGCGGGAGCTGGTCATAAATGGTCCCCTAAATTCTCAGCGACTTAATACAACGAAGATTGATCTCTCGCAGGCGCACAATATGCCCACTTGGGGTTGGCCGGGGCGGGGGGGGGGGGGTTCCGGCTGTATCTGGCCCTCACTCTAGGACACAGGTTGTTGGGCCTCTATTTATTTCTTTGTTTCTTTCTATTTACTATTTATT
>PITB01033063.1:0-14392 GCA_004024585.1 Paradoxurus hermaphroditus
GTTAGCCACATTCGGAATGATGTGTGAGTGTAAACACCTTTAGTCCCCTAAGAACGAGGTAAGATAGGAACCAGTATTATCCCAGTTTTACATCTAAAACTACGACGGAATGTAGAGATAAAGTTACTTCCTCAAAGGCACACATCCTCTAAGCCACAGGGACAGGATCCCACCCCAAGAAACTTATTCCAAAGCCCATGACCTCAAACCCATAGATATGCCTCTCAGCAAAGGCCATGCAACGTTGCAGTGTTTCAGACTGAACCAGACTCTGATCCAAAATTTTAGTCACGAGTCTGTTGATTTCGGATGACCCAGAAGACAATAAAACCTCCAGAAACAGCTGCCAAACGTTCCATTTAAAAATTCAGTCGTCGATGACACTGAATTGGTGAACTTCCAAGGAAAGCCTAATCATCAAGTATCAGATGCGATTTTGTAGGGAAGTCTTTTAGAAAATACCAGGCATTAAGCTTATGCAAATCAAATGAGAGCTTGCAAATAGTACAATGTCGGCTATTAAAAACACAGCAATTTTGAAATTATTCCACATTTCTCATATATAAAGTACGTACTTAAATGAGATTTTATTTTAAAAATCTATAAAACTACTGGAATGCTGAAATGGAGAACAATCGGCCTGAGAACCATTTACAATTTGCTCTTAATTGTCCCAGATACGCAGACGGTATTAAGAGACTATCACAGTTACTAGAACATTGCCAGGCTATCTTACTCAAGGAGACTCGCAGTCTGGACACAAGTGCCAGGAAACTGAGGAGCCTGAACCATGTGGCACTTAATGTTTCCTAGCACTTAATGTCACCTCCCAGATCCGGAAAGGACAGATCGGGATCAGGAAGGAACGGATGATGTAACAGTGCCAGAAAAAGTGTCTGACGCAAATTCCACTCCAAATATGCCTCTACAAGCTGGGCTGAAACTACCTGCTGGTCCCTCGGGCATCTGCTCATCGGTTACACATTCCAAGACTATGTGATCTTGACTGGACCTTTGTCCTGTATTTCTCACCCAATCCTCAAATTACCGTAGACATTATAAAGTTCAGATACCAGACATGTTTCACTCTCCCTTCCCTCCTTCCTTCCCTCTACAGTTTTCCCCCCATTCATTTATTCTCTTTGCATTTTAGTAGGGAAGTTCCCCTTGACATATTTTCAGGTTTAGTGATTCTCTCTCCAGCCACGTCTACTCCACCGAGGAGCCCATCAAACAGTTTCTACCTCCCAGCTTACCTTATCGATCTCTTCTTGCATGTTGTCACTTTTCCCACTAGGGCCCTGACGTGTTAATCACAGTTACTATAAAGAATTCCAAAATCTGTCAGAGCAAAATAATGACACCATCTGATGCTTCTGTTGTCTTTCCAGATTGTACATTTTCTCACCTGTTAGCATGCCTTATGATTTTTTTTTACGGAAAGATATGACCTACTGAGTAATAGGACCTGAGGTAAAGGGCCCTTTCATGGGAGATCCAGCCTGTGTTTATGTCTGTGGTAGTTAAATGTGCCAAAGACTTCAGAATTTTCTAGTACCGTCTCCCGGACATCTTTGGGCTTCTCCAAGAATTCCTCCTTAGAGTCTGAGTCCCTCAGCTCCCCCCCATGACAAGCTACTGTTATTATACGTGGTGGCAGGGCATGGGAGAGCAGAAGTACTCATTAGCTAGTGATTAAGTCACAGTCTCCTGGTGACCCTCTGCCCCGGGGCTCTGACCTTACAGGATCGTCATCCGTAGCTGGTCTCTGACCTCCCTCTCCATTCCATCAGCGCCCCGAGACGCCTCTGTTATTGAGGAAAGCTGGGAGGTAGAGAATTATACCATAATATGTGTATCATTTCAGGAAAGAGCTAGCAAATGATTTTTCCATAACTTTAAAAAATAGAACACTAACCGACAACTCTTCTAAGATTTCCAAAACAATTATTGCGAAGGCAAATAAACGGGACTCGAGTGTACAGAGGATTTGAAGCCGCCAGACAAAAAGGTCTGAAAGATGTTCTTAAAAGTTCACCGCTTCCGAAATGCAAAGCCAAATAATTTGCATTTTGACATTGAGCTCCAATAAGGAAGCTTATGCATGTATATATGCGTGTGTATTTTAGAAACCCTTATTAAGATTTTAATTCGCTGTCAAGGGCAACTTGTCATAGGAAGAGGAAACTATTTTATGATTCATTTGCCAAGTGTGACTGTGACCGCTGGGATTAATTTAATCTGGGCTTTCATGTATTAGTATTCAGAAGGAATCTAAAGCAGAGAAAAGTATTTGGTTTTGTTTTATTTTTTTTATATAATGAAGGAAGTGTTTTTATGCGCCCTCTGTGGCGATGGTTACAATGAGTTGGAGGATTAAATGGCTTTGCAGTTAAGCACAAATATGGATTAGGAGTGAAAGCTGTTTCTAAGATGTATTGCCGTCCTGTAGGCATGTACTTGAATGGCACACGTGGCAAAAGGCGGAGGCTGTAACATTTACTCTGGAAAACAAATGTTCACCTCAAGCAGCAATTGACATTTGGAGCTGACTGTGTGGATGTCCGGTGCGTCTCCAACCACTTCTCCCAGCAGCCCGCTTCCTCGGCCGGGGGCCTGGGGCCAGTATCAGGGAGGTAACTCCTGACGGGTGACTCACCTTCACTTCCTGGAAACCCGCACCCATGTCAGTAACCCCATCGCCACCATCCCGATGAGCCGGGGCGTTCGGATGAGCCTCAGGGGAAACCGGACAGGGCACCGGTGTGGACGGGCCGCTTCACTCGGCAGTCAGTGAGTGAGTTCTAACCCGTCCGGCGACTCTTCCCGGTCTCCAGCCTCAGTGCTGACCTCTGACCCCTGAGTGCGCGGTCTCACTGCCCCCCACGAGGCCGCTCTTGCTGCTGCGGCCGGGACGGACAGCGGGGGACCTGCACTGCCCAGCTCTCCGCATCCTCCGGACTCTCCCTTCTCCCGCCCCCTGCACATCTCCCGTCACCATGGCGACGCCCCCCGGCCCCTCCCTCTCCTCCACGGCAGCCGGGGAAGGCGCCACAGAACCTCTCGCCTCAATCGCGGCACCAATAGCCCCGGACAGTCTTCGTGCGGATTTTCCACCCCTCCCCCTTCCCTGTCCTCCCGGCAAGACTCTGGAGTCGGGCTACGCGCACGCGTGCACGCTCACGCCCGCATGCACAGGCGCACGTGCACACACGCGCGCACGCTCATGCACACGTGCATACACTTGTGCGCGCGCGCGCACGTGCACACACATATGCACACATGCACGCGCACACACACAGTTAACGATTCACTGTAATTACTATTGCCGACAGTCTTCCGCATTCCGACCAGGGCGTGCGCTCCGAGCATTCTTGTCTCTGGCTCCAGCGACACTCACGTTGTCTGAAAGGCTGTAGCCTTGGGCCATCAATTCACCCTCAGATCACATTTTCGGCTCATCATCATATCTGCATGCATTCTGAGTCCTCGTAGCTGCAAGCCTCTTAAAGGTAACGATTGTCTTACTGTATAGAACAGGCCCAGAATAAACACCAGGTATTTCCTGAGCCTCCAGGAGGATCCAAAAAGGAAAATTAAGAAGACCCACAGGACAACAAGGTAGTGGATGCTGAATTTTCTGCAGCGATGGGGTGACACAGGAGTAAGTGGGTGGACTTTGCAAGAGCAGTGAAGTGGCCGGCAGTGTGGGCCCGTCATAAGATCTCACTCGTGGGGGTAGAGAACGGTCAGGTATCCCAGAAAGTAGCTCAGCAAAGGTAACAGTCACCAACCTCAGCCCAGGGTCAGAAGCGAGAGTACACATACGGTGAGATATATATATATGATTATTTATCTAGAATATGTGAAAAATTCTTACAACACAATAGAAAGAAGACAAGTGAGCCAGTAAGAAGTGGGCAAATAGGGGTGCCTGGGTGGCTCAGTCAGGGAAGTGTCCGACTCTTGATTTCAGCTAGGTCATGACCTCACAGTTCATGAGTTCAAGCCCCGAACTGGGCTCTGTGCGGACAGTACACAGACTGCTTGAGATTCTCCCTCTCTCGGCCCCTCCCGTGTTTGGACATGTTCTATCTCTCTCTCAAAATAAATAAACTTCAAAAATTTTTTTCATGTTTTTAAGTTTTTTTTAACGTTCATTTATTTTTCAGATACAGAGTGAGAGAAAGAGAGAGAGAAAATGAGCAGGGGAGGGGCAGAGAGAGAGGGAGACACAGAATCCGAAGCAGGCTCCAGGCTCTGAGCTGTCAGCGCAGAGCCCCACATGGGGCCTGAATTCACGGACCGTGAGATCAATACTTGAGCTGAAGTTGGATGATTAACCGACTGAGCCAAGCGGGCACCCCAGTAAATAAGTAAATGTAAAAAAGAAATGAACAAATTTCTATATGAAATAGAATGGCCACTAAATACATGAAAAGATGCCCAATGTTCTCAGGGATCAGATGCAGATTAAAACTGTACTTACGTATCACTTTATAACCGACATAATGTCTGAAATGAAAAGACAAATAACATCGGCTATTGCTGAGGATGGATAACCACGGGATAGCGCCCACGCTACTGCTGGGAATCTTAAATTATGGCCCAGAACCTCCACACATAGGTGTCGACCCAAAAGAGATAAAAACATACTCCTGAGAAAAAACGACTCCTATCTGGCCAGACTTGTATGTATCACCCTGAACTGAAAACAGCCCAGTGACCCGTCTATCAGCAAACCGATGAACGATGGTATCATACCGTGCCGCCGAGCGCTCGCCAGTCGGCCAAGAAGGAGCAGGAGACCCGGACCCGCGCCGACAGGGACGAATCTCAGACCCCCGCCGAGAAAAGTAGCAATCAAAGAAGAGAACACTGACTGGGTGAGGTGCTCTGTCCTCAGTCCCCGGCTCCCCTGGCCTGAGCTGTGGTGACAAAAGATAACGGCTCCCTGGAGTGGAGACAGGGAAACCTCGGCAGAGGTCTTGTGCGGGTGAAAATGCCCAGGAACCCCGTGCTCAGGGTGTCAGTTTCGGGGTGTGGACGGCGTACATCGGATGTTTGTCTAGAGCGCCGTAAAGCTGGCAGACGTTCCATTAAACAGACCTTTCTATTCCGCTCTAAGGGAGAGCATCGGTCTTGGTCTTGCTCAACCTTTTTGAGACATTTTCTGAAGAGTGAGTTCGCCCTGCCCTGCACGCTGAGTTTCAGGTGTGTGGCCATAAGGGATCATTAAAGGGACTCAGAGACCTCGTCCCAGAGAACTCGTCCCGGGGTGCATGGCTAAGTATTCGAATGGCGTTCAAAAGTGTGTTGGAACTCAAGCTTCACCTTATACCTACTTTTGAGGGGTAAGAACTCTTGAAACTGGCTAGCGAGAGTTTAGCTAATGGGAAATAAAATGTTCTGTCCGGGTACCACTAAGAAATGTGAGAGAACGGGGTAGTTTCAGAAGAGACTGACCGTTTGTTAGTATGTGATTAGCTAACCACCAATACGATGGAAATATTATTTTAAGGAGGCCAGAGAGCCCACACATAACGCACACGTAGCTTGCTGTGAAAAGGTGTATCCAACAAATATTTTTTTAATATTTTTAATGTTTATTTTTGAGAGAGAGACAGAGAGAGAGCGCGCACGCGTGAGCAGGGGAGGGGCAGGGAGAGAGGGGGACAGAGGATCCAAAGCGGGCTCCCCACTCACAGCAGGGGCTCAAACTCACAAACCGCGAGGTCGTGACCTGAACCGAGTCAGATGCTCAACTGACTGAGCCCCCCGGGTTGCCCTACGAACACTTTTAATTATAAAGAAAATTGCGGTGGGGCGGGAGGTTGCGTGTTTACAGGATCCACCGCAAACTGGAAAATACAGACGCCTGTTAGTTTTCCTCAAAGCACACTAAGGGAACTCGTGACATAATGGGACGAATATGTGTATATAACAAGAAAAAAACACCAGGATGTTATTGGAATAAATGAGACTTGGTTACATCGGGAATGGAATGTTTAAATACTCAAATGATCTAGCTCTCTCTTTGTAGAAAAGACAGCTTCTGCCGTAATAAAAACTTGGTAAGACGGCAATCTTCTGTTTCTGCAGAGACGCGGACGAATAAATGATTGTTTACAGGAACTGTGTTCCGTTACGCATTCCAGTTTTCTAAGCCTAAAAATGCCTTGTGCTACGTTAAAGGGAAGCCACCTGTCATACTTCTAAGAGCAAATTTAAAGGTTGGTCGCCCTGAAAATGATTTTCCTTTTTTTCTTTGTTTTTTTAAGTTTATTTATTTATTTTTGAGAGAGACAGACCCTGTGAGCAGGGGAGGGGGCAGAGAGAGAAAGAATTCCAAGCAAGCTCCGAGCTGCCTGCACAGAGCCCGACTCGGGGCTCCAACTCTGAACCGTGAGATCCTGACCTGAGCCGAAACCAAGAGTCAGAGGCTTAACGGACTGAGCCACCCCGGCGCCCCTAAAAATTATTTTCTACGTTGCCAAGTCGCTCTGCAGATAAGACCTGCACACTCGGTGTTTTCCTGCGAGGACGGGCTCACGCGTGCCCCCTTGCAGGAGGTGCCAGGCTGCTGCGCCTGGATTCCTGTGCCTCTGTCTCCGCCGGGGAGCTGGCTCCTGCCCACTGTCACTCACCGCTCTGCGCGCCACGGCCCAGCCACGCGAAGGACGTGAAACTCTTGAATCTCCCTTCCTCTTGCTCTCGACCACGCACCAACGCCTTCTCTAGGTCTGAAATGCCTTTCTCCGTCTTCCGCCTGCCCTCCAGCCTGAGGAAGGGGTGCGTGGGTTCCCTGCGGAAGCCCTCCTGACCCCAGGTCCCCTCGTGTTCTCAGTGTCTCTTTGCTAGACCCCCTTCCAGGCACGTGCCGATGGGTAAGGGCAGAGCCCCGTTGTGTTCAGCCTCTTACCACCAGGCGGACGGAGACGGAGCAAACACAGCACTTGTGAAATCAGCAAATCGGTGAAGGCGGTAGGGCTGCCCGCTCCCATCTGTCTGCACTTGTCCTAGGGGGCGGTAGAAGCCTTCTGGGGATCTAACATTTATTCTCTTCCCTTTGGGGCTTGTTCCCCGAATACTTCTGCTCCACTCTGCCCTCACCCCTGCACAGTGCCCTCAGCCCGGCTTCTTGCCCGGGGATGTCACGGTCCCAGGAAAACATCACGAAAAGCGCTCTGTTCTCGGAGAAGTGCTTTCTGTGCCAAAGAGAACGGATTCTCCACCTTAACCATGCCGGTATCCGAGTCTCTTAGCTTGGACAATTTCTATTGTGCTCGATGGCCTCAGTCTCTCATTTATGAAAAGAGGGACTGAACTCCACGATTTTAGACGGCCCTACGAGTGTGCAGTTCTCAGATGAAATGACCAAGCCCGTCCTAGGAGAGAGTTAGAAATATAGGACACTAACACATCATTTGAATCTCTTGTCCAATAAACCTCCTTAATCACCTATGTTAGCAAACATGACAATGTAACAAAAAATAAAAGCTGCAAGTCGCAAACTGAATTGGCTAAAGCTAAGAAGGAAAGTTACAGGCACACATAACTAGGAGGTACGAGGGATTTCGAGCTTGGAGGCAGCCTCCTTGGGGCCTGCCATTGCTCGCCCCCTCCAGGCGTCCCGGATCCGCACCCCTTTTGTGCCTGATTCCCTTTGGTAGCAATCTTCATGCCCTACTTCCAAGCCGGCTGCCCCAGTCATTAAAGAAAGTCATAGGCAACATTCTGATGGCGCCTAGTGGGAACGATTGCCCAGATCCGGAAAGCAATCCGCTCGACCTGGAGTGGAGACAGGGCGGGATTGCACTGATAGCCCCAGGCCTGAGCCCAAACCTGCAGGGGCATCTAGGTGCTCCTGGAACAAAGAGATTCTGAGGGTTGGAGAAATCCTCAAACAAAAGTCTAGGTGCTTTTATTAAAAAGAGGGAACTGGAGAGTAAGTAGGCCCCAACAAGATGGCCGCGGGAGGTAAGCCTTGGAAGTAGAGGAATGGTACGCGTGCGTTGATGACGCTCAAAGCGTGCCTCAATTTCTAACACCCGTCTTCAGATTCACACACCAATCTGCAACCGAAGGCGGATTTCCCACATCGCTGTCTCTTTATTCCCTCAGCTCAGCACGTCCACCGCAGAGCACGCCCCACGCCCCGTGGGCACTGGCGCGCGGAACCCTCCGTCTCAGCGGCCATATTGGCAACACAGTTCTCTCTCAGAGATTCAGGTTTGGACACGGGCGGGCGATTGACTTGGATTTCCCTGGATTTATTCTCATTCCATACACGTGCAATGATGAGGTTCCGTGGGTCCTGCCTTCCACCGGGACGCATGCAAACAAGTCTCACGCAAGATTCAGACAAGTCAGATTTATTTTTCTATCATTCTCTTTGAGGACAGAACCTTCTATCAGACTCTCTAGCACCTACTTCAGTGATATGACCTGAGTAATGAGGTTTTGATGATGATGATGATGATGATGATGACAGCAAATTCTTCCATTTCTGATGACTTTTTTCTACCAGGCACTCCCGAAGTTCTTCTTTCCAGGCGGCTGCCTACATGTTGAGATCATCTAAATTACGTTACAAGTTCTCAAAAGGAATATAATAGCTTTCTAATTTATTGCCCAACAGAACTCAGAAGGCCAAGTTCAAGCGACCCTTCTTCATTGTTCAAGGATCTTTTATTAGTTCCTTTTTCCAACTCATAATTTAATTTTTTAATGTTAATTTTTTAGAGTGAGAGAGAGAGAGAAAGAGTGGGAGTGGGGAACAGTAGACAGAGAGGGAGGCACAGAATCCGAAGCAGGCTCCAGGCACTGAGCTGTCAGCACAGAACCCGACACGGGGCTCAAACCCATGAACCGTGAGATCATGACCAGAGCCAAAGTCGGACGCTCAACCAACTGAGCCACCCAGGTGCCCCTTTCCAACTCATAATTTATATGATGAAAAGCTATAAACCCTAACTCACCTAGCTATGCTTGAAACAAAACAGAAATTTTAAAAATTCAGAACATAAATTTCAAAAATGCAAGAACAGGATCCAAGGACAGGAAATTGTTGTGTTGTCCTTGTTGTTTTTTAATGACAATTTCTTTTTTAGCTATCTTCATGAAAGTCAATAGGGAATGACTTAAATAAAATCGTGTTTTGAATTTTCTGATTAGCTACTCTAGTAGCTTCCTACGGCTGCTGTAACAAATTACCACAAACAGGACTTACAATGACATGAATTTATTCTTCAACGGTTTGGGAGCCAGAAGTCCAAAATGCAGGGGTGTCCAGGTGGCTCAGTCGGTTGAGCATCCGACTTTGGCTCAGGTTATGATCTCACGGTTCATAGGTTCAAGCCCCGCATCGGGCTCTGTGCTGACAGCTCAGAGCCTGGAGCCTGCTTCCGATTCTGTGTCTCCTTCTCTCCCTGCCCTCCCTCCACCTTCTCTCTCTCTCTCTAAAAAGTAGAAAAACATTTTTAAAAACTGTTTTTAAATTTAAAAAAAAAAAGTCCAAAATCAAGGGGTCAACAGAGTCGATCCCCTCCGGAGGTTCTGGTGGGACCTGGTCCCTGCCTCTCACTCAGTTTCCAGGGACTCAACAAGCCATGTAAGTCCCCGGCTTGTGGATGCTACAGTCCAGTCTCTGCCTGCATGTCCGCATGGCCTTGCCCTCTGGGTCTGTGTGTCTCTTGTTTCTCTTGCAAGACCCATGCCACTGGATTCAGGAACCTTTCTAGTCCAGGGCGGTATCCTCTTCAGATCCTTCCCTTAATGACGTCTGCAAAGACCCTACTCCCAGGTCACATTCTGAGGTTCCCTGTGGTTTTTACCTTTGGGGGGCCACCCTCCAAGAAAATGTTTGAAAGATTATTCTAAGTAAAATAGCCTTGGCTTTCCTAAACAGAGACAAAAACTACTTCAAGGAAAATCACAAATAAATTGAACTTTTATAATCAGGATGAAGAGAGAGGAGAAATAAAAATACCTAACTGTGGCAAATTCTGTTCAATATTTTGCATAGATTAAAAACTGCTCGTTTTATTTACCCCAATGTGCATGATGAAATTCTCCCTAGGAGAGTCATTGCTTCTCTAGACTAGTAGACTTTCTTCCTTCTATGACTATGTACATGCAAACACACACGTGTACAAATAAAAAGATGCTAGTCGGCTACAAGAATCTGACTTTGGGGTTTGAGAGTCATCCCTTCTTGGAATGACAATGCCTCATCCAGAAAGAAGAACGCTCACCAGTGTCAATAACCGAAGCGAGACTTCAGAATCCTCTGGATTCGGGCTAGTTGAGAACTAGCGGGGCCCGATGATGATGTTCCGTATCGGAGTCTGCAGTGGCCTGGAGGGTTCCATGAGAGAGGATGTGCACTCTACCTTCTAGGCTGGACTTCAGCGGACGCCTCATTGTGGGAGCTTGTGGTGAGGAGCGTCCAGTTTATGGCAGGATTTAGGCTCACCGGCCTCACTAGATTATTCTATAATTCAATCAACAGTTTATTTGTAGAAGCTGCAAGCCTCTGTAGATGTCCAATGTTTATAAGCTCTATACTTTCTCTATAAAAAGTACGGGACTGCTTCCTTTTTGACGGATTTGGAAATCGTTCACCATAACTTCCCTGTCTTTATTTGTGGATATTGTATGCTCGTGACACGTACTGTTGGAGTTTGGTTTATTCGGTACTTAAGAATTAGGGTTTAAGGTCGTTCTCTCACCTTTTCCTGTTCAAGGGCCAAACGGGTTGCAGAACATCTAGAAAGTACCGGGTGCCAGAGAGATGCTGAACTGTTCACTCAGTTGCTTTCTGAATTTCTGTCTTTCTAAACTCACTGATGACAGGGTGAAACTTTTTTTGTTTCCAGACCAGGAGAAGAACGAGGGTTTCTGAAGTCAGACTTAACCTAACTAGTTAGTAATCTAGAGCTCAGAACAAATAAGAAGGAAGAGAAAATGAGCGATGTAGGCAGAAAGAGTCCTCGCAAGAACAAAAAAAGAGTTTCTAGCTCAGCAAATGAATTTAGGTCATATTTTGAAAAAAAAAAAAAAAACTGAAGTCAATCCAAGTGAATTATCTTTACACAATATGATAAAATGACAGAACTAGAAAAAAAATACTCAAACAATCAAATGTGTGATTGACTAAAACAGTGAAGATAAATGAGCAAATACACAAAAAAGTATTCAATATTACTTTTTTTAATCTTTATTTTATTTTTGAGAGAGAGAGAGAGAGAGAGTGAGTGGGGAAGGGGCAGAGAGAGAGGGAGACACAGAATCCAAAGCAGGCTCCGGACTCTGAGCTGTCGGCACAGAGCCTGACGTGAGACTTGAACTCACGGACCACAAGATCATGACCTGAGGCAAGGTCAGATGCTTCTGCCCCTAAAAGTATTCAAGTTTCAAATTCTGGAACTATAAATTAGTCATCGGAAATATACACTGAGGGAGTGCCTAGTGCAAAAAATGCCCCATAGCCGGCACCCCTCGGTCTCTTGAGTTACTAAATCCATCATCTCAGAGGTACCATGTATTTGGTGTTGAATTACTTTCCGTTTTGGCGCTCAATTAATAAAATGCTTACGCCATTTAAAAGTATCTGTAACACATTCACATGTGATGTGGTTCACACACACACACACACACACACACACACAACTACAAGCTAGATGTGTGTCAGTATTACACTTCTTTCTATTTACGGATAAGGAAATCAAGGTTCACACAAGGACGTATGACTTGAGCTAAGAAGTTTCAGAGCCTTAATTTCAACAGTTGACAGTAAATTTGGTAGTTTGTCATGGTATTAGTAAGACTGCTGTTGCCACACAACTAAGCCATGTTTGCTGACAGCTTCGGCGGTAATAAATATTTGAATCCCCATCTGCCCGATTTGTTTGTCTGTCTCTCGGTTAATTCCCAATGCAGAGTAGGAATGGGGAAAATGTGGATTGAGTGTCACCACACAGAACAAGCATGAGGTTGGCTTTCTGAGCCCAGGAATTCTAAGAAGAGATCTAATAATACCTCAGGTGTTACACGAATGTCGATCTCCAAGTTATTCAGGGACCCTTTAGACTTGTTATATTATTTAATTTTTTTTAATGTTTATTTATTTTTGAGACAGAGACAGAGCACCATCAGGGGAGGGGCAGAGAGAGAGGGAGACACAGAATCCGAAGCAGGCTCCAGGCTCTGAGCTGTCAGCACAGAGCCCGATGCGGGGCTCGAACTCATGAACCATGAGATCATGACCTGAGCCAAAGTCAGACGTTTAACTGCTTAACTGACTGAGCCCCCCAGACGCCCTGGACTTGTTATATTACTGATTGATACAGATTAAAATAATAAATGTACTTTGTACTTTTAATTTTTAAAATCATAAGTATATAAGTCTACTAATAAGTAGACTTTGTGCTATTTAGGGAGATTCTCAACAGTTTCTAAATACTCCTGCCATTTTATTTAAATTTTATAACAAACCTGAGATGCTGGTGAGGCTGTTCTACCTTACCCTTGTATAAACGGACTCTAACGTAAGCGATTTGACTAAATTTTGCACAATGAGTTCATGAAGAACCAGGATTAGACATGGTGTTGTTCAAACGCCTACCCTGTTAAAGTTAACCCTCTGTTGCCTATCACCCATTGTGAGAAATAAGCCCATCGACCCAATCAAAGGAGCCACGAGGAGGCTCGGAGCACAGGGAAGTGAGGCTTTCACCAACGTTCTCGCGAGAAGGGGTGTGGATGGGCAGGCGCACTCGGGGCTGTGACAGCAGACCATTTATCTCCTAGCACACAAGCCCCGCCCCCGGAGCCTCATTGGCTGATACTGCAGAGGTTACAGCCTTACCCAGATGTCACTTGTGCCCGTGTAAGGCAAACAGGAGTCTGATTGGAACAAATGTCCATTCCCCGAGGTGAGGCAGAGACTCTCAGTCCCTCCTCCCTTTGTTCTTTGGTGCATGCTTATTGCAAAGCCCCGTGAAAGTAAGCCCTCGAAACGGAGAGGGGAAGCAGAACCAGGAAGTGAAGTGTCTAACGGTTTGGGACTCCATTTGGGGGCGGCGGGGCGGAGGGAGTTCATACATATTCCCTATAGGTTGTAAACCCACTGTTAATTACACAGCACAGCTTTTGTTTGGTGTTTCTGGAAATGAGTCCTCTCCCTTGCTCCGCACACCCACCTTGCTTTCTCCTGAGTGACAATCATCACTTTATTTCCCTTAAACAACACTATTCCTCCACAGTTAGTTTGCCTAGCTGGGGGGCGGGGCAGCCAACAGTCAGGTCTGCTTCCCTCCTGGGAATCTCATTATCTTATTATGGAATCCGCTTGTCTGACTATTTACCTATTCGATCGATAGTAATTGAGAACCCAGTATGCTGTAGGTGAACACAAGTTCTCATGGATTATGCAAACGTACGAACAATGGCCGTACCAATGTCCAGAGCTGCAGAGAAATGGTGCCTGGGGCGAGGGGCGGGTACAAGAGTGGGGGGTGTGGGGGAGGCATCAGCTCAGACTTGGGATAAGAAAATCTGCAGAGTCTGATAGGCAATTAACGCAGAAGGAAGGGTAAGGGTTTACCACACAAAGTCAGGGAGTGTGTCCCATGCAGAGAGAACAGAGAAATTAAACCCAAAGGCGGCGGACGTCAGGGCGGCCCCCCGGGAGCACTGGGAGACTCGAGTTCTTCCTGTGATGTTTTGCGGCAGTGCCCTAGACAGGGCTCTTACTTTGTTTTACACAGTCTCTCTCGGTGTCAGCGTGACGAGGACTGCAGGGTCCTCAAAAATTATTGTAAGTGTGAATTATGAAATATAGACACCTACGAAGGACGCAAATTATGAATACAGTTATCAAGTTATAAACTACAAACACAAATCATTTTGTGAAATAACACTACGGTGTTGTGGGCTAAATGCTACCGTCTGCGCCCACCCCACGACCCCTGCCCCCTGCCAGTGAAATTCACACCTCGAAGCCTTAACCCTCAGTGTGACTGTATCTTGAGTAAAGAGGTAATAAAGGTGGGGGGGGGGTAGGGGGGTGGAGACTTGGGTGGTTCAGTCAGTTAAGCATCTTTCTCTTGCTTTTGGCTCAGGTCATGATCTCACGGTTCATGCGATTGAGCCCTATGTCGGGCTCTGCGCTGACAATACGGAGCCTGCTTGTGATTCTCTCTCCCTCTCTGTCTGCCTCTCTCCAACTTGAAAATGTGCGCTCTCGCTCTCTCTCTCTCTCTCTCTCTGCATGTGCACTCACCAAGGAAAGGCTGCTTGAACCCAGAAGCAAGAAAGCAACCATCTGTGAGCCGGGAAGAGAAGTCTCACCAAAAACCAAATGAACTAGAACCCGGATCTGGGACTT
>PITB01033064.1:0-14392 GCA_004024585.1 Paradoxurus hermaphroditus
CCCCCCCCGCTTCAAAAAGGAAAGTGTGTTTTGCGGTCCTTTGAGTGCCGCCCGGCGAGCAAAACGCAGAGCAAGGAATGCTACCTTTTAGGATGAATTTACAGAGCGACTGAACTTAGCTGAACTTTTCCTTTTTTCTTTCGTTCTGAAGGCCTCTGGGGAAGTTGATAAAGTTATGATTTATCGTTTACCAGGGGACATTCCAAAACAGCAGTTTGTTTAATTTTACTTTTTTTTTTTTTTTTTTTTAAAGACAGGCAAAGGTCATAGAGACCAACTCAACTTTTAATCTAACTTGGGAAGGATTGTTTTCAAAAGAAGGGTATTTGGGGGGTGCCTGGCTGGCTCCGTCAGTAGAGCATAGGACTCTTGATCTTGGGGTGGCCTGGGGGTAGAGATTACAAAAGAAAGAAAGAAAAGAGAGAAAGAAAAGAAAAAAGGAAAGGAAGGAAGGAAGGAAGGAAGGAAGGAAGGAAGAAGGAAAGAAAAAAAAGAAAAAGAAAGAAAGAAAGAAAAAAGGGAGTATTCAGAGAATTTTGGAGGCTTTTATTTGTGAAGAGTATTTCAAAAATAATTTAAACTCTATGACAATATCTCAATGCATTGTAAGTGTTAAAAAGAAAAAAGTCACTATGTAGTACAAGGTTTAAGGGAAAAAAATGGATCTCTTAAGAGACATCTAACACTAGTCAGTGGGCGTTAGCACCAAACATATTTAAAGGCGGATGAAGGAAACAGGCTGGGAAGTTTCCAGGCAGAAACACCAGAATCCTAAAACCAAATTCTCAGTTCTGGCCCACGGGCTCCGTATCGGCCGGAGCTACTTTTTTTTTTTTTATTGAATTTTTAGCAACCAGCTGAGGCCTCTGTTTCCTTCAAGTATGGGACAGTCCTTGTTACTTCCTCCTACTCCTTCCCTTCCGTGGGCCCCGAGGGCCCCCCAAAAATTCCCCCGTATAAACACGGAGACGGAGGGAGAGCCGCTGAAGCTCGGGTAGGCCTTCTCTCAATTTTAATATGTATCAGCTCCCCCTCCCCCACTGCCGCGAAGCCGGCCTGCGCTCCTCCCCAGCGCTTTGCAAATCCTTGCTGGGCCGGAGAGATCCACCTTCTGCAAAACAGAAATGGCATTTTAAGAATTTTAGCTTGCCGATAACCACCTCGAAAGGCAGGGCTAGCTCCTGAGCTTCTCGTTCCCCACTCAATCTCAAATTGAAAGTTCCAGAAGTGCAGTAAACCTGAAATGCTCTTAAAAAAACCAAACACCCGAAAAGCTTTAAGGATCCCTGTCCCAATTACCCTATAAAGAACGCTTTAAAAAGGAAACACATTCAGAGATTCCTTACGGGGGATCTATTGAGAGCTATGTAACGTTGGCATGAATGATCCTGACCACCGAAGTGAATTTGCCTCCGTTTGAGAACTCACAGTTAAAGAAGCCAACGGAAAAACAAAAACAAAACAAAAAAAAAATCTGTGTGAAAAGTGTTTAAACCTCGGCCGCTCTGTAAAGAGGTATAAAAATAAAACCAAAGAGATGGAAGCGCGCTGTTTTCTGCGGGCGGTGGGAAAGTTTACCCAAATGACGAGCTGTCTGTGGGATTCTCGGGCGGCTCTCTCGGGTCTGTTTCCTTAGATCAAAAAGAAGAGATAGAAGCCCAACACTTGTATCTATGCCGGTTGGTCACGCTCCCCTTTTCCCCCACTAATTACATGCTGCATCCATGAAGCGATGTGGCTAATACCTTAATGCTCTGAGTACAAAGACGAGTGGGCTCATATGACGCTGCTAAATTTAGAAAAGGGCTCTGTTTTCTGTTTTGCTCAACCCTTACAAGTTTCTGCTCTGAAGAAAGAGGAGTTTCAAATGCACCCAGATCTTTTTCATACGGTGAACGCACCCAACGAGCACCTGTTTTCAACGGCCGAAATACATTTTTTTTTTTAAAAAAAGGGCAAGAGAGGGGGCGCCTGGGGGGCTCAGTTGGTTGGGCTGCCGACTTCCGCTCAGGTCATGATCTCACCACCGTCTGTGGGTTCGAGCCCCGAGTCGGGCTCCTGTGGTGCCGGCTCGGAGCCTGGAGCCTGCTTCGGATTCTGTGTCTCCCTCTCTCTCTGCCCCTCCCCTGCTCATGCTCCGTCTCTCTGTCTCTCGAAAATATATAAACATTTGAAAAAAAAAAAAAAGGGCAAGAGAAGCGTGTGTATTCTTAATTCATCATAGGACGTATACTTTTTTCCCCCTGCTTTCTTCAAAAGGACGTAACCAGAAAGGTACGGTAATCATATTTACAAAGGGTTACACATGCAAAGGCCTAGGTCGCACTAACAAAACGACGGTGGGAATGGTGGGAATATTCCAAGGCAATGCAGACGAAAGTCTTCGCAAGAAATGCACACACACAGCTAATGAATCTCCGGAAAAGCTAGCTAGCTCCTGGAACTATGCAAAGTGACCATAAAAGAAAATTAGGAAAAAAGTTTATTAGTTACAGAAATGTGGGTGACTCCTTTTTCATAAAATGTCTGGAAATACTGGTTTCAAAGGTGGACAGTTTTTCTTTCTTTTTTTTTTTATGTTTTTATTTTATTTTTGAGAGAGACACAGCGTGAGCAGGGGAGGGGCAGAGAAAGAAAGAGATACAGAATCCGAAGCAGGCTCCAGGCTCTGAGCCGTCGGCACAGAGCCTAACGCGGGGCTCGAACTCACGAGCTGTGAGATCATGACCTGAGCCGAAGTCGGACGCTTCACCGACTGAGCCCCCCAGGCGCCCCCAGTTTTTCTTTTTAATTGAATGTCAAAAACCTCGAATGAGTACAATACACCCCATCTCTCTGAAAGGGTGCTTCCTGACTATGAATATTCTCTCCGTGGGAGTGGTCCAAATATCTTCCTCAAGTCCGAAATTGGACTGACTACATTTGCGGACTGTGTTGTGTCTGGTCTGAAAATTGGGTTCAGTCTCCCACGGGCACAGAATTCATTCACGTATTTATTCAATGTTTATTAAAGCTCCGCCTCCTAAAAATGCTAACTACCGGTTTCCATGTCCAGGATAGAGACAGGACAGGCGCCCCAGGTTTAGGTGGATTTTCACATAGCCTCGTTGTGACAAAAGTGAAAAAAGTGCGGACACTGCAGGTTAGCCGTGGTGGTATTACGTGGACATTGCTGTTTTAATTAAGAAAATGCCTCTACGAGCCTTCCTTGTTTCTGCATGATTATAGTTTTCCATCTGGCTTTCTTAGGGCCTTTTTTTTGGTTTTATAGAATTTTTTTAAGTTTTTTTTTTTTTTTTTTTATTAAGTAATCTTTACACCTCATGTGGGGCTCAAACTCACGATTCCGAGATCAAGAGTCGCCGGCTCTTCCCGCTGAGCCAGCTCTGCGCTCCTGTTTTATAGGATTCCTATTGCTATTTATGAGCAGAGACTCTTCTTAATTGCAGCTTTAACTAATTCTTTCATTTGTTCATCTTTCGTTCAACAATTATTATTAAGCGATACAGGTCTAGACGCCCAGGGGGCCTAGAATTTCGATTATACGAACTAGCCAAAATTTCCAAAAAACGTATTTATCGAAACACTCAATCTTTTGGAAATAGCTAGTATTTCAGACACACCTGTCTGCTTCGTTGCCATGGAATTGGGGTGGCGGTACCGTGTTGGTCAATTCTAAAGTTCACGTACGTTTTTACATTTTTAAAAAATTTTTTTAATGTTTATTTAATTTTGAGAGAGAGAAACAGAGTGTGAGCCTGGGAGGGGCAGAGAGAAGGGGAGACACAGAATCGGAAGCGGGCTCCAGGCTCTGAGCTGTCGGCACAGAGCCCGACGCGGGGCTTGAACTCGTGAACCATGAGATCGCCACCTGAGCCAAAGTCAGACGCTCAACCGAATGAGCCCCCCAGGCGCCCCTAGTTTTCACATTTTAACGTAACAGAAATGAGTGCGTGTGTTTTGCAATGGACGGCACCTTGCAATTTGAATTGGAAGCACCTCTGTCTTCCGTAAGAGTTCATAAAATCACAGAGCATCTTACAAGGCGATGTTTAAGGGTTGACCAAATACGGTAACCAACCCCTTTAGTTTTCTGATTTCTTTTGACGTTGTTGCTAAGTATTTCTTCAAGCGTGATGGGCTTCCATAGGATTAATAACGCTGATGGAAATCATACAATAATAATTACTACCATTTATGGAGCTCCCCCTGCGTGCCAGCAGCGGTGCAAGCTCCCTGATATTTAATCCGCACGAAGCCCTAAAAGGGTGATAGTGTTGCCATCCCGTTCTGTAGACATGGAGACTCAAGAACCTCCGCACCGCCCGCACTCGCCTCACCGTAGCCCTGGCCCGGGGTCAGGAACCGAAATTCACACCCAAGCAGTCTGGCATTACACCCCGTGCTGCCAACGGGACACCCCGTTGGCTTTGCAACATTTGGTACAACTAGTAAAAATGAACTTGTTGGCTGGTGATCCAGCTGTGAGCGGGAGTCTGTCTTCACGGGCTGCAGTCTTTGCACAAACAAGTAAACAATTAAAGGGAGCGAGCCCACGTTGGCTGAATGGGCACCGTGAAACACTGCTTCTTGGCACTAATCGAAGAAGAACATGGCTGATACGAAACTGGCGAGTTCCCAAGCTACTTCGTGGTTGGCTTTTAAAGTCCCTTGTTTGGGCGAAGAGTCTTGGTTTTTCTCTGTTTCCTTTCGTCTTGTGTCGATAGTAAAAATGAGCGTAAAGACCCACCAGCGGGCCGCAGGGCAGGGCACCCTGTGGCTGTACGGAGGCTGCGCGGGGGAAACCAGCCTGCGGCTCGCAGCGCATTGCGTGGAAGCCACGGAGCTGAGGATCCTGGAGCGCTGCCTCTGGTTAGGTTCTGCCTGGAAATGAACATTCCTCCCTTTGAAACAAAGTGCCCGCCGAGTGTACTTAGAAGTGCCTGTGCAGGACACCCGCGTACAATTCCATCCTACTGCCTGGCAGCCGGGGCGGCGAGCTCACGACACCTGCTCCCACTTTTTCTGACTTCTTTCCTGCTCTGTCTCCACCCTGTCGTCCTGCATCAGCCACTGTCCGGTACCCTGTTCTGTCTTGTGTCTGCTCTAAAAGCTAACTTTCGTAGGGCGTAAGGCATTAAAACGCCATTTGATGGGGCGCCTGGGTGGCTCAGTGGGTTGAGCGACCGACTCTCTGTTTCAGCTCAGGTCACGATCTCGCGGTTTGTGAGTTGGAGCCCCACGTCAGGCTCCAGGCTGACAGCTCAGAACCTGCTTGGGATTCCTTCTTTCTCTGCCCCTCCCCCGCCTGTGCTTGTCCGCTCTCTCTCTCTCTCTCTCTCTCAAAATAAATAAATGAACAACAACAATGAAAAAAGAATGACTTGAAACACACAATTGGAAGTTTGCAGAATACATTTACGATTCCTCTTACGATCGTGAGAGCTTGAAAAATAATAAAAGATAGCCAAGTTGCTCTCCTATATCAACCAACCCTCCTCCGTGTAAGTGGAGGCCAGCTGAGTGACATCCCGATGTTACACGATTATTTGCACTCTAACCGAAGAGGCAGAATACTGAAAAAGTAAATTGGGGTCATTTTAAGTTAGAAGTGTGCTCGAATTTTTATTATTAACTCATTTCCCCTGGATGCTGCGTCATAACTGTTACATTGCATTATCCCTAATTACTCTAACTTTACTTAAAAAAATTTTTTTTTTAATGTTTATTTATTTTTGAGAGACATAGAGGCACAGCGTGAACAGGGGAAGGGCAGAGAGAGAGGGAGACACAGAATCGGAAGCAGGCTCCAGGCTCTGAGCTGTCAGCACAGTGCCCGACGCGGGGCTCGAACTCACAGACCACGAGATCATGACCTGAGCCGAAGTCGGATGCTCAACCGACTGAGCCACCCAGGCGCCCCTAACTTTACTTTTTATAATGCACCTCATATGTGTAAGGACTTTGCTGGAAAGAACGATAAACGGGGCCTGAGGTCTGCAAACTTATTTTTTTTCCTTTTTTTTTTTTTTACATTTTTATTGATTTTTGAGAGACATAGAGACAGAGTGTGAGCAGGGGAAGGGGCAGAGAGAGAGGGAGACACAGACTCCGAAGCAGGCTCCGGCTCTGAGCCATCAGCACAGAGCCCGACGCAGGGCTCGAACTCACAGACTGTGAGATCATGACCTGAGCTGAGGTCGGCCGCTTAACCGACTGAGCCCCCCAGACGCCCCCCAGCAAACTTATTCTTAAAGGCCAGATAGCACATATTTTAGTCTTTGAAAGCCATTCAGCCCGTCTCAACCACCACCGCCAAGTCATGAGAAAACAACCGGAGGTCATCTGTAAATGAATGGACGAGACTGTGTCCCAATAAAACTTTATTTAGAAAAACAGGCACCTGCCCAGATCTGCCTCCGGCGGTAGGTTGCCGAGACCTGCTTTAGATGTACTTGGTCCTTCAGTGGTCACGGCGCCCCCCTTGCGGGTCAGTGGCATTATCCCATTTTAGAAGAGGAAGTTTAGGCTGGACGGAAGGCAGGGACGGCACTGAGCCAACTGGTGTCTCAATGCCCGTTTGCCCTGTTACAGAAACGAGCCTCACCTGCTAACTCTAACATCAGTGGTGCAGACTCCGGAGCCAGAGTTCAGGGGTTCAGGTCCTGACGCCCTCACTTGCTCCTCGTGAGGGCTCGCGCCAAGGCCATGAATCCCGCCCCCCTCGTGTCTTCGTCGGGAAGGCAGGATCGGCGCGGCGTCTCATCTTCGTAAGGTGGGAAAGAGGCAACGGAAAGGTGCCTGGTGCAGAGTCATGGACCGACCGGCCCCGCTTTCGGTTACAAGGCACGTGTCGACACGTTACCGGGAGTGGTTGCGAGTGGAAGCAGGGTCGACGGAGAAGCATCCAGCTCAGAGACGGGTCAGAAGAGAACTGAGGGAGGCCGGTGGGGATCGACGCCATCGGCAGGGCCGTGCTTCCCCAGCCCCGAGGTTTCCTTCCCCAAGGAGGAGCGCCACGAGCGTGACCCCCTGGCCTCCCGCCTCTCGTGTCCCCGACTCCAGGCGGGTCGTGGTTTAATCCGATGCTGAGCGTGGACGGAGAACTGGTTGGGTTCGCTCAGCCCCCTTTGCCCGCGTGCTTTCTTGGCAGCCAACCGAGAGCATGGGCTGTCAACGCTTTTGATTGACAAGCTTCAGGTCAACGTCCCGCCCTTGGGGGGGACGTCCTCTGGTGGGCCTGGGCCGCCCGTCTCTGTGGGATGAGCCTGGCCAGCCCGGAGTACTGTACCAAGAACCTCACCGCTTCGCTAGGGCCGGTTTACTGGGTCTCCACGTGTTTCATCCTTTCTTTCCCCCTCCTTGTTTGTCATTTGGGTCAAGACAGTACCGCCGAGTTCCTCAGCACCGTGGAGCTCTCTTGGGTCCAAAGGGTCCCCACATTCCCTGCCTGTGACCTCGGTCATCCCTGTGGCTTTTCCTCCCATCCACCTGCTACAGGCTCACCCCCTTCGAGCCCGGCGCTTGAGCCCAGACTTTAGCCTGGTTTATCCATCTGCCGACGTAGCCAAAACCACCCCCTCACCAGGCTCTGGGTTTCTTCAGAGTGGTATTCCCACCTGAAGTGTGTGTAATCGTTTGATTGTCATCTGTTCGCCTTCAGGAGAACCTAGTTACGTGAAGCGAGACTTAACTTCTATTCGCTGTGTCCTGAACGGTGCCAGGGAAAGCCCTCAAAAAATATCTGTCGAATGAATGAATGAATGAATGAATGAATGAATGAAGCGGAGCAAGCAGGCCAAGATGGGGAGGTCCTGAACTGAAGAGTCCGTGCTCCATCTAAAGGGGGCACCTCATACTAATTCCCCTCACGGAGCTCACGGGGAATCTAGAACTGTCTTGTAATTTTTCTTTCTTCCTTCTTTCCTTCTTTCCTTTTCTTTTTTCTTTTTTGAGAGAGAGAGAGAGAGATTTCAGGGGAGAGGGGCAGAGGGAGAGAGAGGGAGAGACTCTCGAGCAGGCTCCATGCCCAGCGTGGTGCCTGGCACAGAGCTCGATCCCACGGTCCTGGGACCATAACTGAGCTGAAATCAAGAGTCAGGCTCTCAACCAACTGAGCCACCCAAGTTCCCCTGTAATTTTTCAAGATAAGCCCCCAAACTGGATGCTATAAAGTCTCCAGATTATTTTATTGTATTTGTTTTTTTTTTAATGTTAGTTTATTTTTGAGAGAGAGAGAGAGAGAGGCAGAGAGAGAGAGGGAGTCAGAGGCTCCAAAGTGGGCTCCATGCTGACAGCAGCGAGCTTGACTCGGACCTTGAACTCACGAACTGCAAGATCCCGACCTGATCCGAAGTCAGACGCTCAACCGACTGAGCCACCCAAGTGCCCTTTATTTTATTTTTAATGAAAATAACTTTTTGGGGGCGCTTGGGGAGCTCAGTCAGTTCAGCGTCCAACTCTTGATTTCAGCTCTGGTCATGATCTCATGGTGCATGGGTTCGAGCCCCTCATAGGGCTCTGTGCTGAGATTGTGGTACCTGTTCGGGATTCTCTCTCTCTCTCTCTCTCTCTCTCTCTCTCTGCCACCCCCACTTGCTCTCTCTTTCTCAAAATAAATAAATATTTTTTAAAAATCCTTTTCTTATTCCAAGTAGAGTACATATGCATTTTGTAGAACGTTAGAAAATAAAACTAAACAATAATGTAAAAATAAAAGCATCGGACTCCAACCTCTGCGACCACTTATGCTTCCCGACCTTTCTCTGCACGGAGATCAGGCCTGATTTATTGAGTTAACTGTCTCCACCTTTCCGTTTCGATCATTGTGGTTTCTTATCCAGTTACCACTCCATATTCGAAATTTCCCGCTGACCCAAAAAATGTCTTTTGCAGCTGGTTTCCCCAAACCGAGACGCAATTCAGGCCCAGGCACGGAACCGGGTCCCTGTGTCCTCCCAGTCCTTTCCAGTCCAGCTCGGCCCCTTCTGCCTTCCTCCGCACCTTGTTCAGGAGGCCGGGCCGGCGGTCCCGCGGTGTGTCTTTTTGGCGGGATTTGTGTGGCTGCTTCTGCATTCTCCAGGATTTCAGATGTTAAAAAGTAATGCATAAACAGTGAGACCGGGCACACACGCACGCGTCCAAAATCACTGTGAGGACCAACTGCACCTGTCAGCAAGCCGTATGCGGCCCCCGGTGCCCGACCTGCAGTGTTGGGGCTGGTTCCCTGTAGCAGGACTACGGAGCCCCTGAGAGATTCCAAGAAGGTGAGTGACAGGAGTCATGGTCTGGAAAAATGGCTTTAGCTCAGTAGGTTAAGCATCTGACTTTGGCTCAGGTCACGATCTCGTGGTTCGTGGGTTCGAGGCCCAAGTCGGGCTCAGTGCCGACAGCTCGGAGCCTGGAGCCTGCTTCGGATTCTGTGTCTCCCTCTCTCTGCCCCTCCCCCATTCATTCTCTGTCTCTCAAAAATGAAATAAAAACATTTTTAAAAATTATAGAAAAATGCCTTTTGCGGCAAGAAGGGACTAGGAGAGATCGATGGGAACCAAGACTCTGGGTAGGTGACGAGTCAGGAGGCCAACGTAGTGGCCCAGCACAACCTGACGCACAGGGCCCCAGAGCATGAACTCTGGGCCCAGAACGCTGGGTTCGAACCTCCAGCTCCCCGCTTAGCTCCGCTAGCACGGGAAGGTGCCAGAGCTCTGCGTCTCCCTGCGTGAGGCAGGAACGGAGGAGAACCCGCCTCACGAAGTAGCTCCGAGGACTCGGTGAGCGAACAGTGCTCGGCGCACAGTAGGCTCTATGCAGGCGTTTGCTATGATCGTTTCCCCCCAGCTTCACAGAGCTATAACTGACGAATAAAATGGTCATATAGGAAGGTATACAGAGGGGCGATTCCCTATCGTATCCGCTGTTCAGGGATTACCATAATCCAGAGGACACCTTCATCACCTCACAGCTACCTTTTCTGTGTGTGCGAGAACCCTCAGGATCTTCTCTCTTAGCGAGGCGCCTGGGTGGCTCAGTCGGTTAAGCGTCCAACTTCAGCTCAGGTCACGATCTCGAGGTTCATGAGTTGGAGCCCCGCGTGGGGCTCTGTGCTGACGGCTCGGAGCCTGCTTGGAATTCTCTCTCTCCCTCCCTCTCTCTCTGCCCTTCCCCCACTTGTGCGCACATGCGCTCTCTCTCTCTCTCTCTCTCTCTCTCTCAAAATAAATACTTAAAAAAATTTACGCTTCCAGTAAATTTCAAGTGCAGACAGCAATATGGTGTTATTAACTGGAGTCGCCATGCTGGACCTGAGATCCTAGGAACTCACGCGTCATCTAACTGGAAGATGTACCCTTTGACCTACATCTCCTCATTCTGCCCCCACCCTGAAGACACCCCCCCTCCCCCCAGGTGACCATCATTCTACTCTCTGCTTCTGTGAGTTCAACTTAAAACAAAAACATCTCCATGCAAGCGATACCATATAGTATTTATCTCCCACTATCTGGCTTCTATCACTTTCCAGTTTCAACCATGCTGTGGCAAACGGCAGGATTTTCTTTTTCTTTATGACTGATATTTCAGAGCGTGAAGCTCTCAGAATCTCCCATTATAATATATGTAGTGGAAATATGTATATTCCACGATATATATTCCAACATAATATTTCCATCCTGTACCCTATGCTTTCCCTTTATCCGCGGTGCCCTGGCGGTTACGTAGGTGTTTGCGTGTCTTGTCTTCCCCGAACAACGCAGCCGCGAACGCGGGGCCGCAGACGTGTCTTCGAGACGGTGATTCCGTTTCCTTCGGGCGCCTTGTGATCGGGACCGACGAACGACTTGCCCAGGTCCGCGTGCCTAACTGGTTCTAGAAGCCAGACTTTCTGACTCCCGCATACTCCTCCTTCCATGCACGGCTATGTATGGAAAATAAAAGTACCCGCAGCAAAAAAAAAAAAACAAAAACCACACACCAAAAAGATAAAGAAACAAGCTGAATATTTGTACCAACTTAACTCGGTTTCAGCTGTAATCTGGGACATCAAGATTTTGTCAGATGTATTCAGGCTTCGTAGAAGTATTCACTTGTCTTTCAATGCCATCCACCGACTTGAGAAAATGGCAGCCTCGTGGAAAAAAAAAAACAACCTCAAGAACTCGTGGCCAGACTTCTATTTCAGTTGTAAATTTAACTGAAATGTTTTTATATTTTTTTCCTAAGAAAACTAAGGCGTGATCATTACAGAAAATCTTTAAAATATGAAGAAGTCCAAAACCAGAAAATAAATAGCCCACTCCCACGTCGCCTCTCCCTCAGCTAAGGACCTGAAGGGCCCGGGATGCACGTCCCTGCAGTATTTTACATACGGATGAGAATATTCTTTGTTTTATATTGTTCTCTGTTTTCTCCGCTTGTGGCAGGTGCTGTTGGCGGTTCATGCAACACGGCAACTATTCTGTTCTTTCTTGTTCACCGACCGTGACCGTCTTTGGGTATTTTACTTCAGAGGGAAGGCTGCACCCACCCTTGTCCCAGAAGGTAAAATTTGATCGATCTGACACACAAATCTGGATGTCCTATTATCTTTGCCGCGATCAGCTTAGAATCGCATTTCTCCAGCTCAGCGCTTCCGACACGTGGGGCCGGATCATTCTGTCGCAGGGCTGTCCTGTGCCCGTAGGACGTCTGATTGCGTCCCTGGCCTCTCCCCTCTGGGTGACGGAGCACCATCCCCCCCCATCCGCCCCAGCTGGGACCACCAAAAATGTCTCCGGACATTGCAGACATCCCCTGGAGAGCAAAACCCCACCTGACTGAGAACCAGTAACTTTGAAATAAGCAGGTGATACAATCCTGGTCACTGAGTCATCTTACGACACATCTATTACTCTTCTTAATGACTTCATAGTGTTCCACGCTGCAAATAGGCCATCGTTTATATAACCGTCTCTATAACCACTCGTGACGGTTAATTTCCTTTTTGGTTCTCTGCTGGTCTAGCCAGTCAAATATAGGACTGTCTATATTTGCACCCTCGTGGAAATGAATTTATAGAAAAAAATGCCTGGAAGTGGAATTCGTCAACTGGAGACTGTACACAGGTTGACATTTCAATAGTTATCACCAATCTGTCTTGCAAAATGTTCCAAAAAGTCAGTGCTAGTTTACTCATTAAATGAATGAGTATTTATTTCCATAGACCTTCATTAATTCTAAAGAGAAAATCCATTAAAAAATGGATTAAATTCGTTTTGTTTATTTTTAAATTCTTCAATGTTTATTTATTTTTGAGAGAGAGAGAGAGAGACAGAGCACGAGCAGGGGAGGGGCAGAGAGAGAGGGAGACACGGAATCCGAAGCAGGCTCCAGGCTCCAAGCTATAAGCACAGAGCCCGACACGGGGCTTGAACCCATGTATCGAGATATCATGACCTGAACGGAAGTTGGACGCTTAACCAACTGAGCCACCCAGGTGCCCCATGGGTTAAATCCATTTTAAATCCATTAAAAATTTATTTTTGCATTTCAAATACATCAAAAAATGGTTATCTATTGAAAGCTGATTTTCTTAGCGATGGGATAACATTCCACTGAGGTGCCAAAATTTATTTATCTTCCCCCAATATGAGCATTCAGTCGATTTTTATTTTGTATTGAAGGTTTTTTTTTAATGGATATAAATGTTTTTCATAATTGTGACATTTCACTGACAGACTTTTTAAAAATATTTTTTGGGGGCGCCTGGGTGGCTCAGTCGGTTGAGCGGCCGACTTCAGCTCAGGTCATGATCTCACGGTCTGTGGGTTCGAGCCCCGCGTCGGGCTCTGTGCTGACAGCTCGGAGCCTGGAGCCTGCTTCGGATCCTGTGTCTCCCTCTCTCTCTTTACCCTTCCTCTGCTCATGCTCAGTCTCTATGTCTCTCGAAAATAGATAAATGTTAAAAAAAAATTAAAAAAAAATAATAAAAATAAAAATATTTTTTGGGGGCGCCTGGGTGGCTCAGTCAGTTGAGCGGCCAACTTCAGCTCAGGTCATGATCGCACGGTCTGTGACTTCAAGCCCCGTGTTGGGCTCTGTGTTGACGGCTCAGAGCCTGGAGCCTGTTTCAGATTCTGTGTCTCCCGCTTTCTCTTCCCCTCCCCCGTTCATGCTCTGTCTCTATGTCTCTCAAAAATAAAGAAACATTAAAAAAATTAAAAAAAATTTTTTTTAAAAATCTGTCTTCTGTCACTGGTTTTAGGATTATTTCATCTATGTTTCTATAAAATGACATTCCTCCAGGGCAGCCTTCTCCGTTAGACCCAGCAGGTCCACAAAATAGTTTTAGCGTCTTTTTTATTCTGTCTTGTTTAAGTAATCTCTCTGCCCACCTTAGGGGCTCAAACTCAGGACCCGGAGATCAAGAGTCTCACGTTCTACCGACAGAGCCAGCCAGGTGTCCTAGTTTTAGTATCCATTAAAATCAGAAGTATCTCTTTAAAATCTATTAAAATCGTGACCTTTTAGATTGAAGAAAATGTTTTAATATATTTAATATTAATATATTTGTTTTTATACCAGTCCATTTATAAACTAGAATTTCTTTTATTTTTTTACAAATACGGAAGTCATGTTACAACCCTACCTAATTTTAGCATGTTTGTTCAAAACACATGGATCAGATCATGTGGAATAAGAAGAATTAAAGCAGCGACTTGAATCTCAGGGTGTAAAATAGTTAATTTTCCATCAACAGTGATCTATTTGCTTAAATTTGTTTTTATGTTTATTTTTGAAAGAAACAGACCACGAGTGGGGGAGGGGCAGAGGGAGAGAGGGAGACGCAGAATCCTAAGCAGGCTCCAGGCTCCAAACTGTCAGCGCAGAGCCCGACTCGGGGCTCGAACCCACGAACCGTGAGATCATGACCTGGGCTAAAGTTGGATGCTTAACCCACTGAGGGATATCCCTGTTTATTTTATTTTGTAATAGATAGGTTTCATTTTTACAACTCTGGATTTATTCTGGACATTTTGTATTATTCATTTATTCGCCCAACAAATTTAAGTACAAAAGTAGAAGAGAGTAACGTGCTGAGGGCTGGGTGGTTTAGTCCAAGGAGCATGAGACTCTCGATCTCAAGGTTGTGAGTTCAAGCCCCACGTTGGGTGTAGAGATTACTTAAATAAATAAATAACTTAAAAAAAATAAAAGTAGAAAGAAAAGAGGAGAGGGTCGCCTGAGAAGGACCTTTAGTAGCAGATGAACGGACATGGGTAGTTAAAAAAACCACAAAGTCATAATTTTTAAAAATTAAAAATGGAGTTCCCAGCATCGACTTTTTTTGTATTTGGACAAAGGACCCAGAGAACAGGAGCAGCGCCGACGGGCAAAGGCTACGGACGGGCAAAGGCAC